>PVJC01054462.1:0-10498 GCA_004026665.1 Murina feae | reverse complement strand
GCCTGACCAGCCTGGGTGAGGGGCTTTAAGGCTGCCCACAGCTCCCATTGACCCAACGTCCCAGCAAGGCTGGCTGGATGCAGGTTTCTGGAGTTTTTTCTCCTATAATTGATACTGTTCCTTGAAGGCCTGGGGTTATCTTCTATAATTGATACACTGTTCCTTTAAGGCGGCCTTCTAACTAACTGAAGCCTCCTCTTTGCTTCACCTCACAGCGTCTATAATGAAACAATTGTTACTTTTACTGGTTAGGCCGGAGCTGCTCTTTCCTTCAGCTCCGAAGGATTCTATGATTGTTACATTGTTTCAAATGTTTTAAATCTGTGTTTTGCTAGAGGCAGTTTAATCGGAGCTGAGCTGAGCGGGCGCAGCTTCACTTCGCTCCTGCTGCAATGGAAAGGGCTGTTTACTCAGGTCCGTGAGTGGCGGCCGCCATGTTGGCTGGGCTAATTTGCATACAGCCACTCTGATTGGCTGGTGGGCGTGGCTTACCTGTCTCGGAGAAACGGTTAATTTTAATATTTTGCTTTTATAGAGTAGATTATATCACTTACTCATTTGTCTACTTCCTAGGAAGCAATGATTCAGGTCTTTTTCTAGTGTTACCTCTTTTCTAAAAGAATATATTTTTATTGATTTCAGAAAGGAAGGGAGAGGGAGAGATCAAAACATCAATGACGAGAATCATTGATTGGTGGCCTCCTACATACCCATCCTGGGGATTGAGCCCACAACCCAGGCATATGACCTTGACCAGAATCAAACTCAGGAACCTTCAGTCCACAGGCTGAAGCTCTATCCACTGAGCCAAACTGGCTAGGGCTATAGTGCTACCTCTTAAATCCACTCCTTTGAAGTTAATTATCCTCTTTCCTATTCTCCCATTGAAATCAGTTTATAATTTATTCTAGTACTTAACCCCAACTGCCCTACCCCAGCCCTGGATAGCCATTGATCTCCCATAGACTACAACTTAATCACCTTCCTATCACCCACAGAGTCTTGTACAAGGTAGTGGATCAATAATATTGAGTTGAATTTAAAGAAAGCCCCTGGATGCCCTACTTGGCCTTGATCTTACCATTGAGGGAAGGTTTATTCCCACTTTCAAATCTTCTCCAGGGCTGCCATTCACTGAGCATCTATCATGTGCCAGGCACTGTGTGGCGTTGTGTGCAACTCCCCAGAGCCATGTGGGGAGGGCATCCTCAGCCTCACTTTACACAGACGTTATTGCTCAAGGTCTCCCAGCCAGTAAGCACGGGGGCTGGTGTTAGAAACCAGAAGCCTCTGTGTGCAGTCTCCACTTCTTCTAAGAGACCTTCTTCCACACCGAGCTTGCCTGAGTTTCCATTCTACAACATTTGTGAACACATTAGACTGTATTATATGAAACTGGTTTATTGCTGCCCAGCTGCATTTTTAATGTATTGATTCTCTCAGTACTTGTAGAGCAGTGAAGTAATAAAAATAACCACCTACCCTAACCAATTTGGCTCAGTGGATAGAGCATCAGCCTAAGGACTGAAGGGCCCCAGGTTCAATTCCCATCAAGGGCATATACCTTGGTTGCAGGCACATCCCCATTAGGGAGTGTGCAAGAGGCAGCTGATTGATGTTTCTCTTTCATTGATGTTTCTAACTCTCTATCCCTCTCCCTTCCTCTCTGTAAAAAAAAGTCAATAAAATATATTTTTAAAAATAAAATAAATAAAAATAACCATCGATTAAGCGTGCATGTCTTTAGCAACACATAAATTCTACAAAAATAAAGGTTACTGATTCCATTCAACAGAGAGTTTAATTGGGGGCAGCTACTGGCAGAGGAGTACTAAGAGTGGGGATATTCAGCAAAGGCTATTTTCCAAGAAGTACACAGTTTTTGCTGCTTTAATTGCTAACATACCAGCTGAATCTCAGCTCTCTCCATGTCTATTGAATGAATGATGGAGTTTCTTTTATCTATCTGGCCTGCATTCTCATCCTTAATCCATGATCCATACACATCTTGTGGAGTGACAGGTAGTCACTGCTGCCTTCTTCCAGCACCGAGAAAACATCAGAGGAGAAGGCATGGCACCATGGCACTATAGCAAACAGACTGAGAGTCTCAGGAAATGAGACCAGCAGGACTAGGTGTGGTCCTCAAATAGTCTGGGCCAGACTCTTCTAAGTGTTAAGATATATATTCCTGTCCAGCCATGTGTGGCTAAGTGGTTGAGTGTTGACCCAGGAACCAAGAGGTCACTAGTTCGATTCCTGGTCAGGTCATATACCCAGGTTGCAGGCTTGATCCCAGCAGAGGACGTGCAGGAGGCAGCCAGTCAATAATTCTCACTCATCATGGATGTTTCTCTCTCTTTCTCTCTCTCCCTTCCTCTCTGAAATCAATAAAGATATATATTTTTTAAGATATACATTCCTGAGATCTATCCCAGATGCACCTAATCAGCCTCCCTGGGGGCAGAGGTCAGAACTCTGCATTTTAAACAAGTCCTGCAAGTGACTCACAGGTTGCTGAAGTCTGCGCACCACCGACTGTGCTAAGCTCTTGTCAGGGATGCTTTTCAACTGCAACTGCTCCAAACGAACCTGGCTTTTTCTCAGTATCAGCATCCACAATAAATAAAAAGAAGCCACTTAAAATTTCATTCTATCACTTCCCAGTATGGCTCTTTGTCCAAAGTCTACTGTGTAGTTTGACACATTCCATATGTCTATTTCATGATTTTGAAATAAAAAATTGCCTTCACAGTGTATTTTTATTGCTTCCTGCTACAGTGTTTTCCTTTGTAAATGTCTCAAGTTAGAGCTACATTGTCAGTTACTCTTCTTAATATGCTCTATGAGAAAGTGCATTTTGACTCTCAAGCAACAATATCATAGACATCCAGAACACAATATGTTCCTAAGGAGGGAACCATCTATATTTTAAACTGTGGTAGTATTTTGTTTTTTGCTTTTTTGTCTCTGAGAAAAAGATTTTTACAACTGGCCATAGAAGGGATGTGGGTTTAGGGTATGAGTTTTCCCAAATTGCCTTCTCACAGAATTATGGCTGGTTTTGGAGCTGACTTGATCTAAAAATTGTTTCTAGATGTTCTTGGGAGTTTTTCCAGTTGGACGTACAAATTAAAAGTGCAGAAAGTGGGTTCTTTTTTTCTTATTTGTGAATTTGTTCACTTAACAGATGCATCTTGTGCACTTCTCATGTACCAGGTGCTGTGTTAGGCATTGGGGGTTCAGACAGGAGCTTCCCTCTCTGTCCCCAAGGGAAGGAGTTTGTGGTGAGAAGGGTACTGTGGGGTTAAGGTCTAAAGGAGAGAAAGTCAAGAAGTTAGTAGAAGAAGCATGAGAGAAATCCTGAGTATCTACCAAGAGTTCTTACTGTTCATTTTTATGCTGGGAAGAGATACTGAGGACTATAACCTTCATGAGTGACGCAACCTCTGCTGGGCTAGGCATGCACACCAGCAGATGTCCCGTCAATCTTTGTGACAATAGCAAAAGCTCATTTCCCTGTGCTGGGTGCAGGGGAGGGTTGGAGGCAGGGGGAATGGACTAGGGCCATTTTTCAAGTGGATGAGGGGCAGGAAATGTTAACTGAAGGTGGAAGACAAAGAAGACTCTGCATTCTAATGTTTTATAAGGGTTGGGAGCTCAACGATTTCCTAAACCTATTTCCAGCCACTTTCTTTTGTTGGTCCTGGTTTTGCCCATTGGTATTCATGAAAACAAAATGCATACTTTCTTTATGACATCTCTGCAGATGCTTGATGGCAGCTCTTCTGAGTGTTCCTCCTCCTCCTCCTTAGAACATTCACTCATTATTAATGCTGGTGTCCATCCACTAAGCACTTATTTACCCAGTGTTCTTTATGAGCCTACTTTGCCCAGGCACTCTGATGGCTGCTGGGGGTATGGAAATGAAGAATGGGTTCCATGTTTAATGGAAGGATTGGCTTGTGGACAATTGTCACCATAGCCTCATAAGTGATCTTGGAGAGAGAGGCACAGGGGATCCAGGTGAGGTGGGTGGGTAGAGTGGGGCTGAAAGGAGACTTCTCAGAGGCAGGTAACCATGACTAATCATTGTCTTCAAGGCTATTCAAGGCCTTCCATCTGCTCTTCTGTGACATGTGGATCTATGGCAACTACAAGCAGTGGTGATCCCAGGATCCTTCTCAGTGCTGAGCTGGAGATGATAGTGTACATCTCTTCCCAATTCTGCATCAGTGACATAATGTGGCTAGTAGTTTGAAATCAGACATGGTGGGAAATCCACAAATGCTATAAATCAAGCACCCCTGCCCAATTACTGCCAAGCTGGTTGTCAAACATTTACTAGCACATCATTGGTCCTATAATCCCACCCCATACTTCATGCATGGGAAAAACTAACGTAGAGATAACCAAGAGATGGAACTTAGCTTCTGGTCCTAACATGTAAATCATTTACCTAACTTCCTACCTTTCTGGGCTCCTGGGTAAACTCTCTGACCCCGCTGATCATCTTCATTGATTCCCTCAACAGAAGCCTGACTGAGTGTCTAGGACTGATGGGTGTGCCATTGTGTTGAGAACCAGTGAGCATTTCTGATATGGGTTGCCCAAGGGTGATGAGGGTAAGAAGGTAGAAACTGCTGCCCACACAACTTTTCTCTAATGTTCTTCCTGGAAATATCATTACCATTGCAGCACAAGCTTGAGTCTTCCTTTTCACTTCTTGAGGCAAAGCTGGAAGCACGTCTGCCTCAAGTCTGATCATTACTGCCTGATGTCTGATCAAGTCTGATCATTACTGCCTCAAGTCTGATTTTTACTGCCTCATGTCTGATCATTAAAACGTATATGAATTTGGATATCAACCCCATGATCTTTTCATGATTAGTTAATATAGAAATTAACAGCAGAAAGATGTTGTTTATTCTCTTGCTTTTGGGTGGTCAGTGGAGATGGAGAAGATTCTCCAAACTGAGCTCCAGAAATTGAGTTGCTGTATAAGCACAAAGCATCACTGGGTACTCTGTTGTAGATGACTGTCTGCTTCTTATATTTGAAAAGATTAAACTCAGAACAAATATACAGGGGCATTTTTTCCCTCAGTGTGAGTATTGGTGTTACCTCATCTCTGTTGCATCAAAAAATAATAACAAAATAAAGGGAAGAGTAGGAACTCGGCCAGGTTTCCCTCAATCCACAATGTCAGAGTCAGCTTATTTTGTTGGATTCTGGATGCTTATTTTCTAGAGTTCTCTTCTGCTGACAATTACATGTAACAGTCATTTAAGAGATTGATTTATATCATTTAGCCCAACCCCTACATTTAATTTTTTTTAAATTGATTTCAGAGAGGAAAGGAGAAGGAGAAAGAGATAGAAACATCAACAATGAGAATCATTGACTGACTGCCTCCTGCATACCCCCAACTGGGGATTGAGCCCACAACCCTGGGATGTGTCCTTGACCAGAATTGAACCCAGAACCCTTCAGTCTGCAGGCTAATGCTCTATCCACTGAGCTAAACCAGCTAGAGCTATATTTAATTTTTAATCTTCTCTGGAATGTCAATACTATGGAGAAGAAAGGAAGGCCAGCAAGAACAGGCATCATGTGCTGCTCTGTGCACTCTCTCTGGGGTTGTATTATTTTTTTTTCTCACAGTAGCTTTTTAAAGGAGGACAGGACACTAAAGCTCAAGGGAGTTAGGCAAATTGCCCAAAGTCACATAATTGGGGTGGCAGTGGCAGGAGGCAGGTGCAGTTCTATCAGACACCAAAGCCCATACAGTTTCCACCTCATTTCTTCTCCTCATAATACCCAGATGTCTTCAAACTCAAAGGCAGCTGATGCCAAACTCACTTTTTCGCAAACCAAGAGGGACCTCCACAGCTCCTTGGGTGAAGGTGTGTCCAGGGAATGTCGTCAATGTCCTCCTAGATCAGCGGTTCTCAACCTGTGGGTCACGATCCCTTTGGGGGTCGAACGACCCTTTCACAGGGGTTGCCTAAATACATCCTGCATATCAGATATTTACATTATGATTCATAACAGTAGCAAAATTACAGTTATGAAGTAACAACAAAAATAATTTTATGGTTGGGGGTCACCACAACATAAGGAACTGTGTTAAAGGGTCATGGCGTTAGGAAGGTTGAAAACCACTGTCCTAGATGATAGGCATTTGGACAGAGAGTGTTCCTCAGATCTGGGCCCCCATAGGAGTGCAGGATTGTGTCTGTGGTTGTGAAGCAGAGAGAATCAGCCCAAGAACAGCTGGAAGGCAATCATAGCCTCACAACTACTGATATTAACTCATCACCTCCTCTGCCCTGATCACCTTGCCCGGCCAATTCTCACCATGACCCTGCAAGGAAGGTATTATTCTGACCATTACATAAATGAAGAAACCGAGCCCCAGAGAGCTTCTATGGCTTGGCCTGTGCCACAAATCTGGACTTATACCTGGGGTTTGAACCCTATAATGTAAAGTTCTAAAACCTGCACTCTGTTTCATGAAGCCATTTTCTAAAGGCAATTTTGAGGTCCATTTTCTCTTTTCTTTCCTATTGTAGAACCAGGTTTAGGATTCTTTTGTATATGAGTTGGTTGTCTCCTTTTGTTCTTTTTTATTATCCCTGTTTTTAATTTTTTAAAATATATTTTATTGATTTTAGAGAGAAAGGGAGAGGGAGAGAGAGATAGAAACATCAATGATGAGAATCATTGATTGGCTGCTTCCTGCACACCCCCTACTGGGGATCAAGCCCGAAACCCAGGCATGTGCCCGTGTCCAGAATTGAACCTGGGAGCCTTCAGTCTGCAGACTGATGCTCTATCTATTGAGCCAAACCAGCTAGGGCCCTGCTTTAATTTTTACTTATATTTATCCCTGACATTTTCCCTATCATTGTGACCTTTTCCCTCGAAGTAGCAACAACCATCTGGGGTTATCTTTGACCTCTTTCTGCAGGAGCACAACCTGTTGTTTTCCCTCCAGTTGGAGCTTCTGACCACCCCCTTCCACAATGGGACCCAGCAGAGAAGTATATTCACAATGAGCATACCCGGATGGTTAGGACAAAGTAAGAAATGGTAAATTTTGGTGCCCTGCACCTTGAGTGAGATTTCTTGATATAAAATTTAGAAGTATTTCTGGACCTAGTCATGGCTACTCCAGCCTCCAAAAGGACTTTCCAGGAAAATTGTCATGCTGAAGGAGTAAACAGGTTGGTCTTGGTTAGTTGAGCTGTTCACCTTCCTCAAAATAAGGCCTGGAGTGGTCACACCTTCAGATAGGATCTAATTGTTTACCCCTATCAGACTGATTCTATACCAATAAAAGCAAACATTTGAAATATTACCTCCAGTTCAACATGTCCCTGTCTCAACTTGTCTTCTCATATCCCACAAGTTTGCTTTTCTACTTATGTCCCTTTCCACAGTTATTGGTTCCCACAATGTGAAAGCAACCCAAGCCGAAAGCCTTGGGACCAGAGGGACTTCCCCGCTCCAGGGCCCCTTTCAGCTTCGGTCTCTTGACAATGACAATTCATTTTGCTTCCTTGTCGATTTCCAAATCTGCTGCAAGAAAGCCAGATTCTTCATTACTCCACTTCTTGCCTTCATTTAGACTCACATCATCTCTTTCAAGATGACTGTCCTAGTCATTATCTCTATGACCAGCCTAGTACCAATCCAATCCAGACCTTCTGCCCATAGCCAGAGCAAGCTCTCCCAAATGCCAAACTGGTCGTCATATTGCCCTCCTATGCTTTTATCTTTTACAACCTCCCCAATACTTTCAACAAAAATCATAAACTTCTTTATCCAACCTATAAGACATTTTGTGACTTGGCCCCTGCTTATTTTGTTTTGACTCATTTATCACCTCTACCCAGTCCTGTCTACATGTCAGGCATTCTGAACCACTGCATTTGAAGCTTTAAGTAATAATTAGCCTTGTGACTCCCCTAAATAAAATATTTTATACCCTCTTTCAGGTGAAGACTCTGATCTTCAAATGACAGCTGATAAGCGGCAACATCTGATTTTTATAGAAGAGTTTTGGTGTTTCTGAAGATCAGGGTCTCTTCAACGGACTAAGAGAGCCTAGCATACTTCGTGGAGGGTAGCAGGCCTGCAATGGGGGAGAGATTGGAGACTGAACCACCTCTACTCAGAAAGTCCTGACATCATCTTGCTATGGCCCTGTCCTTTATCTCTGAGCCACATGATTTTGCAGATGTGAGGGTTGACTGAGCCCCAAGATTAATAATCACTGCAAATTTCACTGTGGCCAAGGAGAAGGCACACCATTCATCATGTGAACTGTACTCAGATTCCATTGCTTGAATTTAATCAGACTAATGAACCAGCTGGCTTCCTTTCTAAAGCGGTTTCTGCTCTTTCCATTACAGAATAACAGCACAGCAAGATTTGAAAGAGAGACAGAAGAAAATTGGAAGGAAAAACACCCTCCAAGTTAGTCAGCTGATAGGTTGGCTGTTCTGGAGGAGGTGGGGCAGAGTGTCCGGGCAAGGCCTATCACCTCTAAGCAAATGTTCCGAAGGAAAGAAGTTTTTAAAGTGTAGAAATAGACAGTTCCAGGTGACTTAGAGGCCAGTTCCTTCAGAGGAGAGAAGCCAGCGTGCTGAAGGATCATAAATCCAATAATGCATCCACTCATCTAACATTTATTGACGCCACTATGTGTCATGGGCTATTCTAAACACCAAAAACACAACATAGAGCCCAACATGGGCTCTGATAGAAAAAAATCAAAGGCAATTTTTTTCAAATATTTTTTAACCACAAAATCCTTTGTTCAAACTCAGCCTTACAGATAATAAGCCCCATATTAACACAAAAGACAAACCTCTGTTAACCCCCCATGAGGCTCCTCTGAACCTTAGGGCTATACAGATGGCAGAGCAGGACCAGGAGCTGGGGAGCCCAGAGCTGTGTTCACACATTGGATGGGGGTCCTGACCACCCATTGGGGTCTTATGTTAGTCCAGATTTTATTAAGAAATACCAGAAAACTAAACTAAATCTCTGAATCATCAAACCGCAGATAGAGCAGAAAAAGGGGTGGCCCTTAAGAGCAACTGGAACCAGGGACTGAATAGCACCAAGTATTAGTCTCTCTTCTTTCCTCTCCTCCTCCTCCACTTCCCCTTGCCCTTTCCCTCCTCCTTCTTCCCTTCTTCCCTTCTTCCCTCACTCCCCCTTAGTGAGTGCCCATGTGCTGTGCCATGAGGCAGTCTATACTAATCCCATTGAGATTGGTCCATCCCAGTCACTTCACATAAGGGCATTCAACCAATCTGGAGGCTGGCTGAGGGCTACAACTTAGTTTGCCTTGAAAATATGAGCTGGGACAACTCTGAAAACACGAGCCAAGAGATACAGAGAGAAGCTGACAGTTTTAGGGAACTGAGAGAAATGCTTTTATAGATTTGGGGTCTGGGATGGCCATAATGGGTTGGATTACCATAGGTTTCAATTTGTCCTGAAGAATCCCAATTTATCCCAGTATAATTATAGGTGTTCCCTTGAACTTTCATAAGTTTCTATTTGGGTGAAAATTATCCGATCACCCTAATTATGGACCATAATGGGATGTGAAATGGGAGAAGGGAAGGGAAAAGAGAGAAGACTAGGGTCAGGCCTTGATGAGCCTTGTGGGTCAGGCTAAAGAGCTTTTATTTAATGGCGAAGGCAGATGAGATTTTAAACAAGGGAAGTACAAGATCAGATTTAGCTTTTAAAAAGATCACTCTGATACAATGCAGGTAGCAGATGAGAGACAGGATGTAGCAGAGACAAGAAGATCAGCTGGGAGGCTGGCTGAACAATCTGGGCAAGAGATAAAGTAGCCTGAATTAAACAGGGTGACTGAAGAGATGAGAAAAGCAGATATGTTTAAGGACTATCCAGGAAGAAGATGTGAAAGGTTTTTTTAAAAAAACTGATTAAATTTAGGGGATGAGAAAGAAAAAGGTGTTAAGGTTGAACAATGATGCCTTTCACCACGAACGTGTTGCTGGTGGCAGAAAGATAGTAAATATAGCTTTAAACACATTGGTTTTGAAGTTTACCAGAAGTGGCAACTGAATGATTGGGGATTGAATAGAAAGACTGGCCTGGGCTAAAGATGCTGAGTGGGCAGTGGTGGCTGTGGAGGCAGCTTCATTCATGGAAGTGGGAAGATCACATAGAAAGCATAGTAAACAAAGGAGGAGAAAGAGTGGAAGACATGAGAGCTGAGAATAACACTCAAGCTCTCTGTGCCTTTGTCTCATATTCCACCTTACATTCTGGTTATATTTTGTCTTGTTACTCCCCACCACAGACTGTAATCTGTTTGAAGCTTGGCACCCTTGTGAACATTGACCAATAACCACCTTTGTGTAGCAGATAGGTAATATATATTTGGTTCTAGGTGATGGAAATTTTTTAAAAACCCACAAGACTGTGCACCGTATCATTGATA
>PVJC01054461.1:0-10495 GCA_004026665.1 Murina feae | reverse complement strand
AATTGTTAAAAAAAAAAAAAAAGAATCCATATATAGAGAGCTCAGAATTTGTGTATAAAATTGTGCAATGATTAGAGTACTGTTTTAATTTACAAATCCAGCTTAATGAGAGGCATGTTTCAAATAACATGCATTAAGTACTTAATACTTTATATGTATAGAGCTCAAAATTGATTTATAAAACTGAGAAATGAAGAGAATAGTGCTTACTTTTACAATTTATGCTGTTAGATTTTTTCAAATAACGTGGATTAAACCCTTAATAATTCATATGTATAGAATTCAGAATTGATTTAGGACGCTGAAAAATGGTGAAAAAACTGTTTACATTTACAATTCCAGCTCAATGAGTTGGACTTTTTCAAATAAAGTGTATTAATCCTTTAAGAGTTCAAATGTATAGATATCAGCATCTAATCCAACAAATTGACCCTCACTCTGTTACACCCACAAATGATGCTCACAAACCACACCCACCAACCAATCAGGAAAAATATGCAAACTAAGTCAACTAAGATGGCGGCACACAGTCCACCTCAGCTCAGCAACCGAAGAGGAGAGGCCTGTTAGCCAGGCGGCTGGTGGGAGAGGCAGGGAATGGAATGAAGGTAGAGCCATCAATCACAGGAACCTGGGAAGGGGTGGAGTCAGAAATTGTGGGAGTTTGGGGAGTCTTCTGCCCAGGCCTTCAGCCTCAGGGAGAGACTCCTGGCCTGTGATGTGGCAAAGCTGGTCATCACAGGGGTCTTCTGTCCAGACCTGCAGACTCAGGCAGAGATCCCTGGCCTGGAAAGGGGTGGAGCCAGCCATTGCAGGGGTTTGGAGGTCTTCTTCCCAGGCCTTAAATCTAGGCCAGAGGCTACAGGTCTTAGTAGGGGTGGAGCTAGGATTAGATGGGCAGGGGTGGAGATGGTGATGGGAGTGAACTACAGAGGAAACACCTTTTCTTACTGATCTTTGGCTAAGCTCCCTGTATGCCACTGGTAATACTCTTAGTAACTTGGATGATAAGAATCCAAAAAGACATCTAGGGTTTTTCCACCACAATGCTGGAGAAAAAAATGAAGGTCCACTGCTGAAGGGCTAAGAAATGTCCTAGTCAGTTTGGCTCAGTGCATAATGCCTCAGCTTGATGACTGCAGAGTCTTGGTTCAATTCTGACCAAGGGCATGTACCTAGGTTGCAGGCTGTTCCCTGGCCAGGGCCCAGGTAAGGGCTCATGCAAGAGGCAACCAATGGAAGTGTTTTTCTTACTTTGATGTTTCTCTCTGTCTTTCCCTTCTGTCCCACATTCTCTAAAAATCAATGGAACCATATCCTCACATGGGGATAAAAAAGAAAGAAAGAAGAAATCTCACATATGATGAAAGACACATCTTGAAAATGCCTGAAAAAAGTTGTCATTTTTTAATGGTGAAGGGACTGGATTCCATGTTAACGAAAACACCTTGATGACTGCGGAGACGGGCAGTGGCTGTAGCAGTGGAGTGATGGGGCTGCTGTCTACTGATTAGCCTGGTTGCCTCCCACAATGGGAGGCCAGACTGCGGCTTAGGCCCGCTCCCCATGGGTAGCAGGGAGCAGGCCTAAGCCATCAGTAGGACATTCCCTGAGGGCTCCCAATATGTGAGAGGGGGCAGGCTGGACAGAGTAACCCCCACCAAGTGCACAAATTTCATGCACTGGGCCCCTAGGATGTAAGCTGAGAAATGGTGAGAATACTGTTTACATTTACAATTCTTGCTGAATAAGAAGTTTTCAGAAGAAAATGGTGCAAAACCTAAAGAATTCATGTTTCTGGAGATCAGAGATTGTGCATAAAGGGGTGAAATGATGAGAATACTGTTATTATTTACAAATCTGGCTCAGTGTGTTTGTGTTTTTAATTTTTTAAATTTCTTTTTTGGTCAAGGTATTACAATTGTGTCCTCATCGCCCCAATAACCCCAACCCTCTGCCACCCCCCCCCGCCACTCATGCTCTCATCTCCCTGTTGTCTGAGTCCATTGTTTTGGCTTACATGTATGCATACAAGTTCTTTGGTTAATCTCTCCCCACCTCCACCCCCACCATCCCTACCCTCCCTCCAGGAATCAACAGACTGATCGCTGTTTCTCTGTCTCTGGATCTGTCCCTGTTCATCAGTCTATGTTGTTCTTTATATTCCACAGATGAGTGAGATCATATGATATTTATCTTTCTCTGAATGGCTTATTTCACTTAGCATAATGCTCTCCAGTTCCATCCATGCTGTTGCAAATGGCAAAAATTTCTTCTTTTTTACTCTAGCATAGCATTCCATTGTGTAGATGTACCACAGTTTTCTTATCCATTCATCTGTTGATGGACACTTAGGCTCTTTCCAAATCTTAGCTATGGTGAATTGTGCTGCTATGAACATAGGGATGCATATATCCTTTCAGATTGGTGTTTCTAGCTTCTTGCAATATAGCCTAGAAGTGGAATTACTGGGTCAAATGAGAGTTCAATTTTTATTTTTTGAGGAAACTCCATACCATCTTCCATAGTGGCTGTACCAGTCTGCATTCCCACCAGCAGTGCAGAAGGTTTCCTTTTTCTCCACATCCTCTCCAACACTTGTTGTTTGTTGATGACAGCCATTCTTACAGGTGTGAGATGATACTGCATTATTGTTTTGATTTGCATCTCTCATATAATTAGTGACTTTCAGCACGTTTTCATATGTCTTTTGGTCTTCTGTATGTCTTCTTTCAAAAAGTGTCTAAGTTGCTGAGATTTCTCCCAGAGTGGGGGCTCTGTGGAGCAGATCGCTCCTTCTCAAAGGGGAGACTGGTGGTATCACAAGCCTACACATCCAGGAATCCTGCAACAGAGGGATTCCAGGACCAGCTAAGAACCCAGGAACACCGGATCCCACAAAGACATGGACTCAGATGAGCCTTGTGCTTTCCCACAGAAAGGTCAGATTTTGCTGAGATAAAGTTGCAGTTTGTAATCCAGGTAGGAGAGGACGGAATGTGTGTGTGTGCATGCACACACTTGCACATGTGCACACAGGGGAAATCCACGCCCCCCAAAATCTCGCGGCAGCTTGGTGCCAGCAAAATCCATGAGTGGGAGGGGGACCCACGGAGCTGCTGGCAGAAAGGAATTCTTAAAAAAAATTGTCCCAAATCTTGATTGAGTGCGAAATGGCAGCCTTGGATTTTGCCAGTGTGCTGGCTGCTAGCACCAGGAGAGAAAGAATACATGGAAGAGACTGCAGATGCACACAGTTAAACAGGATCTTTGTGTGTGTGTGTTTCTTCTTCTTTTTTTCTCTTCTCTTATTAAATCCTTGCCCTTTTTATTGAGCCCATTGCATAGAATCACCCAGTTGGGGTCATTCACAGAGACTGCAGGGGAAAATTGTTTTTTTGTAGAACCTGGGGATCAGAGCAGGGAGAAACGCTTAAAAACCAGCTCTGGGGCAGATCACTCCCCCAAACCAGTATTAAGTGCTAAAGGGAAAACAAGGCCTAAAAAATGGCTAGAGAGGACTGATAGCTCCGGAGGTCATTCCAGGAATACTGCCACCCAGAGGCTGAACAACAAACTGACTCTTCTGTAAACAAAGGCAGTCTGGGAAACAAGAAATACTGCCGGCTTTAAAATTAGGACTGGGGTTTACAACACAGAAGAGCAGTGTATCACAGGTAACTTCAATCCTCTCCTAAATACCTGACAGAACAAAGGAGAGTCAAACTTAAGAGAAGAGGAAGTGAATGATCCTCACTACTGTACATTTTTATTTTTATTTTTTCACCTTTTACTTAAGAAACTAATTTTTTTCTTTTTTCCTCATTAGAGTTTACTTTTTTAATTATTACGTTTTTATTTTTTATTTTTAATCAATATTATTACTACTACTATTTTAGTGTAATTTTATTTTCCCTTTATTTTATTTCAGTATTAGTGTCCTACATTCTATTTTCATTTCTCCTTTTAGCAACATTTTACTCAATCTCATCCTTACTTTCATGTCAACACTCTCTTACTCACATTCCTGCTTTTGTTGTCCAGTTTCTCTTACCCCATTCCTGATTTAGACTATTCCTACTCCCTCTTTTTACCTCCTCTTAAAATTTCACCCTACTTATATATCTAATTTCCAATTCCCTGCTCTAAGACTATATTCATCTCACTCTTCTCTTTCTTCACTATCCAAATGTTTTTCTCTTATCTTTTTTTTCTCCTCTCTCTGTTGCTAGGCTGCTGTTAACTTGACTGTCCACTATACTGTTTTATTTATTTATTTTTATCCTTATTTTATTTTTTCTCCTTATTTTTTTTTTGCCACTGTCTTCCCTCCCTCATCTCGCTTGAAATTAGTGGTTGTTTTTATTCTGCATTCATCTCTAGGTATCTGTTACTGGCATTCATTGAAATTAGTGGCTGTTCTATGGAATCCTCTCCCCATATAGTTTCTTCCCCTTTTTTTAATTCATTCTATTTGTTATCTCTCTTACTTTTTTTCTTTTTCTCTTTCCCAATTCTGTTTTTGCATTCTCTTTTTTCCCCTTTTTCTTTTTCTGTTCCTCTATCCCCTAATTCTCTTTTCTCTTGTTGGTCATCTTTATTTGGGGTAATTAGTATTGTGAATACATCTGTGTTCAATACATAGTGCATTGTGCCTTGTTGTGTGGTATTTTGTACCTTTAAATCAACGCAAGAGAGAACTACATAAACAGACACCCAGAGAAGAGACAACATGGGGAAACAAAGAAACAGTGCACATATGAAAGAGAAACAGGCATCACTAGTAAATGAATAAATGAAATGGAGGAAACCAACTTGTCAGAGAAGGAATTCAGAGAAATGGTCATAAGGTGGTTAAGAATGGAAGACAAATTCAACAATATGTGTAAGAACCAAGAGGAAATGTTGAAGAACCAAGAAGAAATAAAAGTGACATCATTGCTATGAAGAACTCAATAGAAAGCATCAACAGTAGACTAGATGAAGCAGAGGGTCGCATCAGTGAGCTAGAAGACAAGATAGGAAGAAATACCCAAACAGAGCAGCTTCTGGAAAAATATTAAAAAGCAGGAGGAGAGCCTAAAGGAATTTTGGGATGACACCAAAGAAACAACATCCATGTAATAGGGGTGTCAGAAGGAGAGGAAACTGAGCAAGGAATAGAAAGCTTGTTTGAAGAAATAATTACAGAAAACTTCCCTGACATATGGAAGAGAAAACTCGTACAAATCCAGGAAGCTTACAGAGTTCCAAACAAAATGAACCCCAAAAGACCAATGCCAAGGCACATCATAATTAAATAGGCAAACACCAATGACAAAGTAAGAATGTTAAAAGTGGCCAGAGAGAGACAGAAAGTTACCTACAAAGGATCCCCCATCAGACGGGCAACCGATTTCTCAACAAAAACACATCAGGCAAGAAGAGAATGGAATGAAATATACAAAGTCATGCAAAGGAAGGGTCTGAATCCAAGAATATTGTACCCAGCAAGACTATCAATCAAAATTGAGGGTGAAATTAGGAGCTTCACAGACAAAATAAAACACTAAGGGAGTTTGTTACCACCAAATCAACAATGCAAGAAATGTTAAAGGGTCTGCTGTGAAAAGAAAAAGGAAAAAAAGAAATGAAGAAGGAACACAGGGATAAAGAATAAAAATGGCGAAAATAATTATCTATCAATAATAACTTTAAATGTAAATGGAGTAAATGCCCCAATCAAAAGACATAGGGTAACTGAGTGGATAAGAAAACATGGCCCATATATCTGCTGTCTACAGGAAACTCATTTCAGAAAAAAAGATGCACACAGACTGATGGTGAAGGGACGGAAAAAGGCTTTTCAGGTGAATGAAAATAAAAAAAAGCTGGGGTAGCAAGACTTATATCTGACAAATTAGATCTCAAAGTGAAAGACATGAAAAGACATAAAGAAGGCCACTTCATAATATTAAAGGGTTCAATCCAACAAGAAGAAATAATGCTAGTAAACATATATGCGCCCAATATAGGAGCAACCAAATACATAAAAAAAACTTCTGGAAGATATCAAGGGAGAAATACAGTCATAGTGGGGGACTTTAACACCCCACTATCACCATTGAACAAATCCTCTAAACAAAAAATCAGCTAAGAACTATCATTCCTAAATGACTCACCAGATCAGATGGACTTAATCAACATCTTCAGAACACTTCACCCCAAAGCCACAGAATATACATTCTTCTCAAGTGCACATGGTTCATTCTCAAAAATAAATCATATATTGGGTCACAGGCAAAATCTATTCAAATTCAAGAAGATAGAAATCATATTAAGCATCTTCTCAGATCATAATGGCATAAAACTGGAAATCCATTACAATAAAAACAATCCAAAAAAACCAAACACATGGAGACTAAACAGCATGCTATTAAACAATGACTGGGTTACCACAGAATCAAAGAAGAAATTAAAAGCATATGGCAATGAGTGACAGTGAAAACACAACAATTCAAAACCTATGGGACACAGTGATAGCAGTCTTGAGAGGGAAGTGCATAGCTCTACAAGCCCACTGCAAAAAAAAAAAAAAACAAGAAACAATGATAATCAATTACCTAACCCTGCAACTCGAAAATTTAGAAAGAGAGCAACAAGAAAAGCCCAGTGTAAGCAGAAGGAAGAAAATAATAAAGGTCAGAGCAGAGATAAATGACATGGAGACCAAAAAGACAATACAAAAGATCAATAAAACCAAGAGCTGGTTCTTTGAAAGGATAAAAAAGATTGAAGAACCTCTAGCCAAGCTCACCAAGAAGCAAAGAGAGAGGAAACAAAGAAACAAAATCAGAAATGAAAGAGAAATAACAACAGACCCCACAGAAATACAAAGCATTGTTAAAAATACTATGAACAACTCTATTCCAACAAACTAGACAACCTGGAGGAAATGCACACATTCCTAAAAAAATGCATCCTTCCAAAACTCAAACAGAAAGAATCTAAAAGTCTCAATGGGCCAATAACTATGAAAGGAATTGAAGCAGTAATCAAAAAGCTGCCAGTGAACAAAAGCCCGGGACCAGATGGCTACCCAGAGGAGTTTTACCAAATATTCAAGTAAGAACTAAAACCTATCCTCCTCAGGCTATTCTAAAAAATTCAAGAAGAAGGAACACTTCCAACCTCATTCCATGAAGCCAGCATTACCTTAGTACTAAAACCAGATAAAGACAACACAATAAAAGAGAATTACAAACCAATATTCCTCATGAACATAGATGCCAAAATCCTCAACAAAATCCTAGCAAATTGGATCCAGCAGTACATCAGAAAGATTATACACCATGACTAGGTAGGGTTTATACCAGGGATGCAAGGATGATACAATATCTGCAAATGAATAAACATGATACATCACATAAACAAATTGAGGGTTAAAAACCACAGTTATATCAATTGATGCAAAAAAAAAATATTGGACTAAATCCAACACAAATTTTTGATAAAAAAATCTCAGCAAGGTGGGAATAGAAGGATCAAACCTCAACATAATAAAAGCCATATATGACAAACCCACAGCCAACATCATACTCAATGGGCAAATCTAAACCCATTTTCCCTTAGAACAGGAAGAATATGGATGCCCACTCTCACCACTCCTGTTTGACATAGTACTGGAAGCATTAGCCATTGCAATTAGACAAGAAGAAGAAATAAAAAGCATCTAAATTGGAAAAGAAGAAGGAAAACTATCCTTATTTGCAGGTGACATGATATAGTACATAAAAACTCTAAAGACTCCATCAAAAATTAGTAGACTTAAGAAAGGAATTCAGCAATGTAGCAGAATACAAAAGTAATGCCAAGAAATCTATGGCATTTCTATACATCAATAGGGAACTTACAGAAAGAGAGACTAAAAAAGCAATGCCATTTACCATTGCACCAAAAAAATTAAGATACCTAGGAATAAACTTAATTGAAGAGGTAAATGACCTCTACTCAGAAAACTACAGGATGTTGGAAAAAGAGATAGAGGAAGATATAATCAGATGAAAGAACATACTGTGTTCATTGATTGGTAGAATTAACATCATCAAATTGTCCATAACACCAAAAGCAATTTATAAATTCAACGCACTCCCCATCAAAGTGCCAATGGCATATTTCACGGACCTAGAACAAGCTCTCCAAAAATTCATCTGGAATAAACAGACCTCCGAATGGCTGCAGCAATCCTGAGAGAAAAGAACAAAGTAGGCGGAATCTCAATACCAGATATCAAGCTCTATTACAAAGCCACAGTACTCAAAACTGCCTGGAACTGGGACAAGAATAGACATATGGAGCAATGGAACAATCAACTTACACCATACACAAAAATGAACTCAAAATGGATGAAAGATTTAAATGTAAGATAGGCAACCATAAAAATACTAGAGGGATTTAAAGGTAATAAAATGTCAGACTTATGCCAAAGCAATTTCTTCACTGATACAGCTTCAAGAGTATTGGAAACTAAGGAGAAAATAAACAAATGGGAACACAAAAATAAAAAGCTTCTGCACAGCAAAAGAAACCATAAAAAAAAAAACCAAGAAATCCCACTGATATTTGTACACTTTTGCTAAATCCCTGAAAATAAGCAGGAAGCACACCACAGCACAGTGTTAGAAACCACGAGGAGATGCTTGAAAACAAGCAGTCACTTACACCCCATAGTTTTCAAACAAGTGAAAATCATTTTGGAACATGAGGAAACATGTAGAAATGTGTTTATACAAAAGGGGAAATGCCTTACATAGAGGAGTGATCACACCATAGCACAGGTTTAGAAGCCCTGAGAATTGAGAGCAAAAGTAAACTGTAATAAAGAGTTGGAAAACTGCTGGCAATCACTTGTCAAGATCCGGAAAGAGTCCAGAATGGTGTGTGCATATTGTGAGAAATGTGTGGCAAGCAGCAGAAAGCACACTATACTACAATCTTAGAAACTACTGGGAATTCTGGCACTACAAACAGTGCCCTGGAGAAACTAGTTAGACCACAGGGAAATCACTTCACACTGTGAGGGAGGAGTATGGAAAGTTTTTTTATACAATAAGAGGAAAAAATCCATAATAGAGCAGGAAACACACCATGGCAGTGTGAGAAAACACTGAGAATTTACTGAAATGAGCATGAAATGGAGTGAACATTGGAAAGCAAGTGTAAATCACCTCTCACTTTCAGCAGAGTGTGGAAAGGAGTCTGTTCAATTCAGGTAAATCGCTACAGTGGAGCAGTGAGCACATCATAGCACCGTGTCAAAAACAACTAGGAAATGCTTGAAAAGAAGCAATCACTCATAGCTCATAGTTCAAAAACAAATGAAAGTCATTTTTGAACATGAAGAATGATGTAGAAATGTGTTTATACAGCGACAGGAAATGCCTTACATAGCGCAGGAGCCACACCGTAGCACAGTGTTAGAAACCGCAAAAGACTCATTTGAAAGCAAATCTAAACGGTAATAAAGCGTTGGGAATCCCTTGTATCCATCAGGAAAGAGTGCAAGAAAGAGGAGTGTACTATTTGAGAAAATCCCTGGTCAGGTACACTAAGCACACTGTAGCACAGTTGTAGCCTCACTATAGGAAATCACTGAAAGGCAGCAGTACATTGAACAAACTAGTGAGGTAACTCATGGAAATGTTTTCTCAGTGTGAGGAAAGAGTATAGCAAGGCTGTTGAACTCTGCGCAGAAAACCCTGAAATACAGCAGTAAGCACTCTATAGCAGTTTGAGAAACCGCCGAGGAGTCACTCAAAAGCAACAGGAAACTAAGTGAAACAGAAGACAAGTGTAAATCACTTCCTTCTCACTGTGAGGTAAGAGCGTAGAAAGGTGTTTATACAATCCAGGTTAAACTTTGAAATACAACAGGAAGCAGACTCTGTGCCTTAACACAGTGTTGAAAACAACTGGGAACTCCTTAAAAAGAAATAGTCATTTATGCCAAATGGTGTGCAAACCAGAGAAAATCACTTGGGAACATGGGGAAAGAGTGTAGAAAGGTGTTTGACAATAAGGGAAAATCAGTGCTTAAGAGCAGTTAGCACCTTACAGCATAGTCGGAAACACTCTGAATTCACGAATCTGAAACGGGAGAAAATCACTTTGCTATGGGAGGAAAGAGTGTAGAAATATGTTCATGCAAAGGGTGGAAATGCCTTACATGGAGCAGTTAATAACAGCAGAGCTCAGGCTCAGAACCCCTGAGAGTTCGCTCAGAGACGAAATTAAAAAGATGATATAATAAACACTGGGATGACTGTTGGAAATCACTTCTAATAATCAGGTAACAGTGCAGAAGGATGTTTGCAGAATTGGAGAAATCCATGGCAAAGGGCAGAGAGCGCACTATACCACGGTTTTAGAAACCAATGGGAAATCACAGAACAGGAGTGATAATGTAGACTGACTAGTCAGGAAATACTTCTCAATGTGAGGAAAGAGGATAGAAACC
>PVJC01054460.1:0-10494 GCA_004026665.1 Murina feae | reverse complement strand
GGTGTTGATTAAGCCTTTGCCTTAGGCTACTCAGTCTTTTATATGCAAAAGCCTCTGATGCAGCTTGGGAGGGGCGGGGCCTCGGGGAGTTTGCAGGGCAGGGCGGAGCAAATAGCTATGGCGCTTCTCAGCCCTGCGCTGAGAGACACCAGGTCTCTGTGTCCCACGGTAATTGCTGCAAGCAACGCTGAGAGAAACCTGCTTTGGATTTCCTCCCGGTGCCAGTCAGTCCCCCTTCTCCGGGTGTCTGGATCCTCAGAAACTCGCCTGGAACTGGAGTTCAGAGCCGCTGGGAACTTGTGGCTCTCTCCGTTTTGGAAAAAAACCGCGTCCTCCGGAGCCAGCCCTCTCCCCGAGCCCCGTGCGCGCGCCTCCGTACCTCTGTACTTTGCTTCCGCTGCTCCTCTGAGTCTCAGACTCTTTTCTAGTTGTAGGATTTTTACTCAGCCAGCCTTCCTGTGGGTGCGAGTGGTGTTCGTGTGTTCTTTTCGTGGTTTTTCTGAAATAGTTGTTCACGGCTGCATTTACGGTGTTTACCTTATGCCGCCATCTTGTTTCTCCTGGTAATTTCTTATGGCAAGTGTAGTTGAGGCCTAGAGTGTGTCATTGTCCAGGGTGTGACATAGCATAATGTTCTTGGAAATTGTGGGAATGTTAGGTGTGAGCCTTGGCAGTTTGGATCCAGGAGCTGCATTAACATATGGGCTGTGGCATTCTCTTATCTGTTCACTCAACAAATTTTATTTTCTCCCAGGTAATCCTCATCTTTTTAGAAGGGAATGTTCTAGAACATCTGAGAGTCTTGTAGTATATATGCTGTAGTAGAATGCCCAGCTTCCCTCTTTGAGACCAACAGAATATTGGCTGCTGATGATTCATAGCTGTACTTGCTCTGCAACCAGCTCTGGAAGAAGGAAGCTGCCTTATCCAATCTTGCTCCCTCTCCTGGGACACCTTGCATCCAAAGATTACTTGAGTTGAGAATAGGGAAATCTGACTCCCTTGCTTTAACTGGGACAATCCAGAAGGGCATCCCAACTCCAGAGCTTTTTATGGAGTCAGCCAAAGCCTTTGTTACAGCTATAGCACAGTTCAACTCCCCCACCTGTCCATACCTGCTTTCCCTTCTCTTTGATGAATCTTGTTCCCAAGAGTGCTCCCCACTTTGCTCTGCACCCAAATCTCTGTCACAGAGTTTGTTTCCAGGGAATCTGATCTGAGGTATATCTCTTGGAGCCATAATTAGGAATAAGTGGTGGCAAAGGTCTCTGTTCCTTTCTGTGATATTTTATTCATTAATTACTTGCCATACCTCTGTGAGAATAGAAAGATAATCTAGTCTCTAACAAGGCTTATGGAAATTTCTCCTTTATTATTAATAATTAAGAAATTGTCAGCTTTGTCACTTGTTATTGTCATATAGATGTTTAGATTGCTGACAAATTTGGGACAATTTCTATCAGGTTTCCTTCTTAGACGAGCTGTAAGGATTTCAGGATGTTTCAAGTTTTCTCATCTTACCTACTCTTTACAATGATGACTCCATCAACCTACTAAGGCCTTGGGAGGGCCCCGTATGTCTAGCAAGGGGCCCTGACACTTAATTTTCATCCACTTCAAGATACATTTGCCTCTGTAAAGGACCCCTTTTCCCACCCCTAAGTATATATTTTGAAAATATTTCAAGCCCAAGGAAAAGTTGAAAGACTAGTACAATAAAGACTTGTATACCATTCACCATGGTTCTCTGACATTTTTCCACATTTGATTTACCTCTCTCTCAATCTCTACCTCTCTACTTTTCCCATTAAACACACATGTATATATGCATCGTGCATGTGAGCGCACACACACACACACATGCACACACACACTTCAGACTATATCTTCTAGAAACAAGGACATGTTCCTTTATAACCATAATACTATAAGCATGCCTAATAAATGTAACTTAGATAATTATATTACCTAATTACATTCTATATCACACCATATTTCCCCTATTGTCATCAAAATATATTTTTTGTAATCTTTTTCTCCCTTCCTTTCCCCTTTCTCCCTTCTTGCCTTTCCCCTTCCTTCCTCCCTTCCTCCCTTCATATAAACTCTAGTCCTGTGGCTGTTGGTCTTGGCTATAGGAAGTCAAGAGAACCAGGGGCCCAAGTTTGAATGCACCCCAAGTGGCTTCTAAAGGCTTCATCATTTCTCTTCTGTTTACCATAGGTCTGTGTTGACACTGTGTAGAATGGCCATAGGCTTCCTAGAAAATATGAGCAATTCTAGTCATTTTGTGAAACTCTGTGTTATCCAACTCTTGTCTTAGAAGAGGGTCTAGTCATTCTATTTTTCACAATATCCATAAAGAGTTAGAACTTATTCTTCCAGAAGGTTTTAATTATTAAAGAATACCCATGATCTCATTTGATCTTTATAATAATTCAGAGAAATGGGGCGGGGAGGCATTGGGCTTATTTTTCAGATGGCAAATAGAAGCCCAAGAGTTGGTAAATGACTTGCTCATGAACACATAGCTGGCACCTGGTGAAGCTGGAACTGGATTTTCTAATTTTGCCAAGCCAGCCCCAAATGCCCAGTTCTGTCTAGCTGGTAGATCAAATGCAGGTGCCTAGGAAATAGTTTGTTGCTGTGGCTTTTGTGTGGAGGGTTAGCTATAGGCATCATTAAAGGTGGAATTAGGACCCCTTAGTAACTCCACCAAGTACCTGCTTCTAGCTTCCAAACTCGACAGCTCATCATGGTACCCGCTGGGGAGAGTAGTGCTCTCCCCTATTGTCCAGCCTCCAATTGTAATTGCTTTTCCTCTAGTGCCCTGGGCAACAGGATGTGGCAATATCACTCCTAACTGTACTGCTAACTGGTGTGTGTTTTGGGCAACCTTTCTGAGCCTCCCAGAATGTTGGACCACCTCATTGTTTCTTAAGTGCTGTGCTTGGTCACCTGGCCACATGAGTAACAGAGATGTGTATGTGTTTCTGGGTGGCTTCCAGTATCACTGCAACAGAGTCTCCTCAGCTGGGTCACAGGCTCTTCAGAAGATTTGGTGACCACCACTAGACTAAAGAGTCCCCAGGTGTCTTTCCAACTCAATGCCTGCTTTCAGCAGTCACCTGTTGCTTTGACCCTGGGTGGCCTGAGGTTTCTGGAGGGAGGCAGCGGCACTTGATTTAACTGTAGATTTAAGAAGCTGTTGTAGGTAAAGACTTGCGAGAACCTGAGAGTCTAGGGGAGTAGTTACCGAGCAGGTGGTACAGGCCACTGTGTGATGTGAGAAGACATTTTACGTGCTGGTCAGGAACTGATGTAAGTTCTTAAACTCTGCTCAGGCCATGCAAAAATGTGAGACCAACTTGCCTCTTATAAATCACGTTTATGGAGAAATGCCTCTTGCTCTCCTCTGCCTAGCTTTCTTAATTGAGGTACTTTCTAGGGCTTGCACCCAAAGAAAGGAAAAGCTAAATTTTTCCTTCCATTTCTCTAGAAAGAACTGGGCTGAAACAACTTTCTGTGTTGACCAAAGAACTGAGATCAGAAGCACTGAGATGAGGAAGGCCAGCAAAAGATCCACATTTTAAAATATGTGCAACACTTATTATAATTGTTTTGTGCACTCCTATGGTGTGTTAAAAGATTTCACACTTTATAAGGTCTGGCTTCCAAACTGAGTATGTACTTAGGTTGCATATAAAAATAGCTGTCACAACTTAAAGGGCTTGTTGTAGGAGTAGACTCACGGACCAGTGTTAGATTGTTTATGCTCATGAACTGGAATTTGGATATTTTAATACACTGGGGTTGATAAAGTCATCAAAAGTGTCATGGCAAGAAGCCAAATCCTAAAGGGAGACCATTTTCTTAAAAATGATTAGTATTTATTGCTTACATGGGAATACAAGTTTTACTGACTCAAGACTACAGAAAAGGTGATATGGAAATTGTGTACGGTTTAATATAAAGTATAAAGAGTGTAGCCAAGTGAGTGGGATATCTTGCTGGATAAGCATATAATCATGCAAAGTCTTCATGTATAATTTAGAACACTTTTTATTGTTTATGTAATGCCTGTAGTTTGTTACCAGCTGCACATGAGACAAATTTTAGATACCCTCTCTTCTGTGGGGTCTAGAAGGCAGTCATTTGCGAGTGGACGGTGGTCAAGAAGTAGGTATAATCCACTATAACAATGTAATGGTACAAACAAGGGAATAAATTGGCCCCTGCCAGTGTTCTGATGCATTTATTCTCATTCTTCTTTATCTTTCAAAGATCACACACAGTGGATCTAAGGCCAAAGCTACAAGTTGTTTCAGTATCCTGGGATCCTATTTAACAGAGCCAAGGAGGCTCAAGTTTATTTTAAATTGCTAGGCTCATTATTCCCAGCCCTTTATCTCTCCTGTGTGACTACTCTAGTGTCCACCTGTGAGCAGCTTCATTGCAGCTGACAACCCAAGAGCCAGCCAACTGGACACAACATTTCTGTTAAGCAGACTTGACATTCCAACCCTCAGTTTCAGCTGCTGGCGCTTTTTCCCATCCAGTGGTTGTACTGAACTAACCTGTTCCGGTGAAGTGAAAATATCTAGAAAGAAGCCTGTGAATCTGAGTCAATGGAAAGGTCTGCAGCAGGAAAAGCTCTCTGAGATGCGTGTTAGCGACGGAAACAGTAATGCGAGGTGATGCTTATCCTGCCAGGGTTGCTATTACCATGTGGAACATCTTAATTCGGGTTTCATACAGTGAGAATATTTTGCATATTACTGTTCTTTATTTCAAAACTATAGGCCCAGTGCATGATATTTGTACACTTGGGAGGGAGGCATCCCTCAGCCCAGCCTGTGCCCTCTCACAGTCCAGGACCCCTTAGGGATGTCTTCCTGCCAGCTTATAGCCAGGGGGATTGGGCCTAAGCCGGCAGGTAGATATCCTTCTCACAGTCTGGGGTTCTTGCAGTCCGGGATCTCTCCCTCCTTACTGCTTGCCTGCAGTGGAGGTAGGAGAGGCTCCTACCACCTCTGCTGCACTGCCAGCTGTGAGCCCAACTTCTGGCTGAACAGTGCAGGAGCATTGAGTATCTGCCCCCTGGTGGTCATTGTACATCATAGCGACTGGTAATTCTGCCATTGGGTGGATTTGCATATTAGGGTTTTATTATATAGGACTAGGGGCCTGGTACACAAAAATTTGTGCACTCAGGGGCGTCCCTCAGCCCGGCCTGTGCCCTCTCGCAGTCTAGGACCCCTTGGGGGATGTCCACCTGGGTGAGGGGCTGCGGGCCATTTTCAGGCTGCTCACAGCCCGTTCAGGGTTTGGGTCCCTACTGAGGTGACTGTCCAGCCTGGGTGAGGGGCTGAGGGCCGTTTTAAGGCTGCCCACAGCCCTTTCAGGGTCCAGGTCCCTACTGGGGTGCGTATCCATCCTGGGTGAGGGGCTGAGGGCCGTTTGCAGGCTGCCCACAGTCCGTTCAGGGTTCGGGTCCCTACTGGGTTGCCTGTCCAGCCTGGGTGAGGGGTTGAGGGCCATTTGCAGGCTGCCCACAGCTCCCATTGACCCAACTTCCCAGCGAGGCTGGCTGGAAGCGGGTTTCTGAGGTTTATTTATCTTCTACAATTGAAACTTTGTTACTTTGAGCAGAGGCCTAGGCAGGGAATGAAGCCTCCTGTTTGCTTCAGCTCCATGGCTTCTATAATTGAAACTATGTTGCCTTGAGCAGAGGCTCAGCCAGCCTAGGCAGACAGTTTACTCCTGGTGCAATGGAAGCCTCCCGCTTGTTCCAGCTCCATGGCTGTTGGCCTCCATCTTGGCTGGGTTAATTTGCATACAGCCACTCTGATTGGCTGGTGGGCGTGGCTTTGGTGTCTCAGAGTGATGGTCAATTTGCATATTACTCTTTTATTAGATTAGATTATAGCTACTTTAAAAAATAATAGTTCTTAAAAAGTTGCTGGGTTTTCCATTTATTTTTTAAAATTATAAAATATATACAGCATTATTGATAATTTGAATAATAAAGATAAGGGAAAATAATCACCCATAATTCCTAACAATTATTATCTTTGTTTTTTCCCTTCCCGTCTTTTTTGTTATTTATCTAGTTGTAACCACAGTGCAATACAATTTCCATTCCCTTTCCCACTTAGCATGTGTCACTTGCATTTTTCCATGTTACTATGTGGTCTTCATCCTCCTAATGGCTGCATGATGCTCCATTGCAGTATATCATAACTTACTTAACCTTACCTATTGTTATTATTTTGATTGTTTTCCATTCCCCACTGTTATAAAGTGTGACATCTTTGTGCATATTGATTTCTCAAATTTGTGTTATTTGCTGCATTAAAAAAAGTCTCATAAGGGAACTAAGATATTTACTCAACAGTGGGAATTACATTTGAAGCTAATGGGGAAATGGGGCATTATTTAACAATTATAGTAGGAAAATGGGGTATTATTTAACAAGTTGTTGGAACTTCACTATTCCATAAATTGAGAGGAACATGCAGCATTAAGGTATTAGCACAATCCTAGGTGTTTAAACACCTTAAAAGTACCATTGACTCATGCAGAAGTCTTGGGGTGTTGTTAGGACTCTTCTATCCTTAGCAACATGATTATGCACTTTGGTGCTAGTTTTCATTGTTTCATTGCAATTTCAATGCCATAGGCAGATACATAAGAGGCTCTGTGCAAGGGTGAAAAAAAAAAAATCAGCATTTTCTTTGGTCAACCTCCTCCAGGAAGAATATCAGTGATATTCCATTTGTTTGAACTTCACCTAAAGGTGTGGGTTGTGTGTTATAATAGCAATGCCATTCTTGTCATGTTCAATGTCAGTAAGCCTTTAGTGAGTGTCCAAATGAGAGCTGTGATCCCCTTCTTAATATGGGCTTGTAATTACAGTCACATTCTCTATGTTGTTTTCAGGGTTGTGAAGCTTTTATTTAATAAAACATGCTTAAGACAAACTAGAATACTTTCTTGTCTCTCTTTCTACCTGTTTTCTGACTGATCTTCATTTCCTCGGTATGAATGTGAAAGGGTGAATTTTGGGAGGCAAGGAACCAGGGGTCACAATAGTGGGTATTTGTGAGTGAGCAGCAGGGAAGAAAAATAAGCATTGCGTTTTTTAAATGGGGGAAAAATCAGGAAAAAGGCATGCATAAAGGATTTATCCTTTCCATGAAAACATTGATTAATGAAATCTAGTATGAACGAGGTGTCATGCCCTTTAAATATTAGATTTCATTACTTAGTGGATGGCAGGCTTCTGAAAGGGAATATTCTGCTTCCGCCGGCTCCTCTCGGACACAAGTGTTTCATGCCCTTGCAGTGATCAAGGATGCAAATGCCTTGGGTAACCGAATCACTAGGCAGGGTGAAACATTGTGCTGGACAGATGTGTTGTCAGGAAAGGGCTTTTGCTGAGAAAAAGGACAGCTGCCCTCAGGATGGGGTAGGGGGGAGAAGGGGAGTCAAGCAAGAGGAGAGGAAGTATGCAAGGGAAGGTGACCCAACCACACGAAGCCAGCCTCTTGAACCCCAGCTGGGAGACTCTACCCACTTGCTAGCTCTTCTGGTTCTAGCAGAGCTGGCCAGACATCTGGCCTCTCTTCTAATTAAAGTGGTCAACCAGTTTGGTGGCTGCTATGAAAAAAACAGTAGTGAAACCTTGATGGTTGTTCATAACAAGGCCCTACGTAATTCTTCAAGACTGAGGGTTAGTCAAATTATATCCATTTCCCAAGGACTATTCAATTCAGTTTCACTTAGATTTATTGAGTGCCAGTTACATGTAAAGCCCAGACTCTGGCCCTCAGGAAGCCCTTTTCAATTGGGGAAGGAAAACAAGGGCACAGTTGACTATGGCATAAAGAGGAATGAAGTAAAGGCCATGATAGAGGCACACACGGAGTTCCGCAGTGTAGCAAAGGGAAGTATTTGATTGTATTGAGAGAATTTTGGGAGGCTTTCTGGAGGAGGTGGCATTTTCTCTGAACTTGGAATTTGAAAGTCCGGTTCCAGACAAACATTTTGGAGGATTGCCATGAGCAGAAAACAAATTTTCTAAATGAAATTTCCCACCTAGAATTCTCTCCTCTTTATGAGAGAGAGACAAGACACTCACTTTACTGCAGGCACAGATTCCCACATTTCATGGGTGACAGCTCAGGCCCAATGACCTCTAAGACTAGGACTTAGACAGATGGAACAAGCCAGGAGCCTGGCTCTACCCTGACGTGAATTGTTGGAGAAAGATCAATTTGGCCACTCAATACCTGGCTTATGTTTATGCTCCAAACAGTGCATATGGTAACCTGTTACTATCAGGAATAATTAAGCCAATCTACCCAAGTTATCTCCTGCTAGGTAGTTAACCTGCCCTTGGCTCTGATGACAGGCACAAGGAGAGCTGCCCATCTCCATGTACATAAGCCAGACTTGGAGCTTATTTGTTAACCATTTTCTTTCCATTCAGTGCCCCCTCTCACATCTCCTTCCATTTCCCTTCTCGCTCTAAGTGCCCAAGAATTGGCTGGCAGAATTATGCCAGGGTTCTGAAAACTCTGATTTGATATTTGTTACTGAGGGCAAAATGATCTGCTGTGTATATTTTATAAAAATGTGTTTTGCTTATAGCTCTGCAGACAGCCCTCCCTTCCCTCCTAATACACTTGTGTCAGAGCTCTGAAGTAAGTATGCCATAATGGTAGCCTAAAGGACATATTTTGTAAAAATGAAAAATGAACATATTATTTATATATCAATAGTGTAAAAAGCATTGATCAATGCAAGCAGCCTGATGTTTTGCATCTCTATTTCCCCTCCAACCCTCTTTTGCTTCCCCATGCTTCCCCCTCCCTTCTTGCCCCAGGTCCCGGTGACACGCCTACTGTTTAGAAAGCGAGTTCTAGCCTGTCCTGGTCACTTTGTGCTGGGATTCGCTCTTTAATATGGAGCCTTCAACGGCTGAGCCTCCAAAATGACTCCCTGACAGCCAGCCATTAATTACCATCATCCGAGTCTAATTCATTCATCTCTCTCCCTCTCATGTAGAGGGACAGCTAGGGCTGAGGGCACTCAGGAAAATGTAGGCATGAGTCCATGTTCTTTATGCAGAGAGGGCTGCCGGAGACTTTGTTGGATGCAGGGGCTTTAATTGAATTGGCTTGCCAATAAAGCTGTTGTCATTCAGTAAGTGAATTTGTTGTACTACTCGAACCACAGCTGCTGCAGACAGCCCGGAATTTCCTGAAGGCAAGCCAGGCCCTGGGCTTGCCTGGGTTCAGCCTTTTCAGTTGATCCTGAAGGCTAGGCTGAGCATCTCCCCGCGGCATTTAGTTTTGGCACCCATTCTGATGGCAATGAGTTGCAGAGGTCGGCTGGAATTGAGCAGGTACCTGGTGAGCCAGAGGGGTGTGACCTTGGGAGATCTTGTAGGAAACAGGGAATCCATCAAAAGTTAAGGGTGGTAATTGGCTGGCAGGAAAGCCTTGCCCATTACAATTGGGTATTTTTTCCTGCCCTGAGACAGTGGCTGCCCGTGGCTCCATTGTGCTGGTCATTGGAGGATATCGTTTCCCATTGTAAAAATGAAATTGAGAATATGACAGTTAATATATTTGTAGAGCCTTGTTTAAGAGGTTGAGTGGTATTGAGGAAATACCAAGGCATTCGAACTGGCATTTGTTACTGAGAGATCGTTGGGCCAGAAATGCTCTATCTATCCCTGCAGTTTATAAAACATGGCAAGATTGGCAGGTTGTGTGATTTATGATGTCTTTAAAGTAACATCAAGATTAAGGAAAGTTTTTCAAGGGACTTCAGGGCCATTTTTATTTTCTGCATTCAAGCACATGCATGTAATGGGCTCAAGTGAATGACAGCAGGATCAGCAGGCAGATTTTCATGTTTTTTTTTTGGTGTCTTTACCAAAACCTGAGCAATTTATATAGATGGGGATTTCTCATTGAGCCCTTCTCTCAAAGAATTTCTGCTCTCATAATTTGGAATTCTCTGACTAGTGCCCAGATCTTCTGAGGGAACCTACTCAGATTGTGGAGAGTTCTAGAACAGAAGGATCTCTGGTCTGCTTTCCATTACTCAGGAGCAGTGGGTTTTCCAGCCCTGAGCACTTGTTCTCCACCATCCTCTATCATTGGGCTATTTTGGTGGACCTTCATCAGGAAGTTAAAGGGGGAAAAAATCCCTCTAAGTCAAATTTAGTTTTCATTTGAATCCTGAATTCTTACAGCCCAGGAACTCTTTAAATGAAGCCTGTTCTTGACCTGCCTGACAAGTGAGATGTGAATTAATACAGTACTCAAATAGCTCTGAGAGTATAAGGAAAAAAGTTGGGGAGCATGGGTCAAAGAGATTTGGGGATTCTCTGTCAACCTGAATATATGGAGTTAGGGAGGGTGAGGCGGAGTGTGTATGTGTTCGAGAGAGAGAGAGAGAGAGAGAGAGAGAGAGAGA
>PVJC01054459.1:0-10496 GCA_004026665.1 Murina feae | reverse complement strand
GCCTCTAGTTTATATATAAAAGGCTAATATGCTAAGTGTCCCTCCACCTGTCCAAACGGTCGCTATGATGCACACTGACCACCAGGGGGCAGACACTCAATGCAGGAGCTGCCGTGAAGTGCACTGGCCATTTCTAAAGAAAGGGCATCATGGACCTGGCACCAACAAAGCAATATTCGACTTCCCCCAAGTGGGACACCGACCCCACCACCACCCTGGAGCGACAGCCCACCAAATTGCAGCCAATGCTGCTGAGATCACAGGGCACAAAATACAGTCCACAGCCCAGCCCAGCCCAGAAACGATGGCTGTGGGTGCCAGGTAATGACGTCACATAGCAATGCCCACTTTCCTCTCCCTAGCAACTAGCCTCCTTGGAGTTTCTTCAGCCCAGGAACTTGCTTTAAAGCCAGCTGCAAACATTTTACACTTTAATCAAATGTCTGTGAAGCATTTTCACGTGCTCATGTCATGTGATCCTCACAGAAGTCCTGAAGTAGGGAGATAGGAGACTCAGTAGAATCCTATTTTCTTTTCATTAGCCAGAAAACAGAGATTTAGAAAGTTTAGAAACTTGACCTGACTGAAAAGAAGAAATGGTAGAACTTGAAAATGACTTCAGTTTTCTCACTGCACAGAATATAGTCAAACACTGCTATAGTTAAATATTTCACCCTTTGTTCTCCCTGTGTGATCTATAATAACTAGAGACCCAGTGCACAAAAATTCACACACTTGGGATCCCTCAGCCCGGCCTGTGCCCTGTCACAGTCCAGGACCCCTCAGAGGATGTCCACCTGCTGGCTTAGGCCCACCCCCCAGGGGAACAAGTCTAAGCTGGCAGTCAGACATCCCTCTGGCAGCCCGGGAGCCCTCAGGAGAGGTCCACCTACCAGCTTAGGCCTGCTCCCTTGGGATCAGGCCTAAGCTTGCAGTCAGACATCCCTCTGACAGCCCAGGAGCCCTTGACAGCTTAGGCCCGCTCCTTGTGGAGGACACAATTAAACAGCAGTCGGACATCCATAGCGCTGCCGAAGAGGTGGGAGAGGCTTCCGCCACCGCCGCTGTGCTCGCAGCCATCAGCCTGGCTTGTGGCAGAGTGGAGCTCCCACTGAGGGAGAGAACTGACCACCAGGGGGCAGCTCCTGCATTGAACATCTGCCTTCTGGTTGTCAGTGCACGTCATAGCAACCTGTCATTCCACCATTAGGGTGAATTTGCATATTACCCTTTTATTATATAGGATAATCTGCTTTGTATTAATATTTACTGCTGTGTTGCTGACAATTACCTGAAAGAAAAGGAGGGGTGCTTCACTAGGCTGGACAAAGTTTAGCTAAATCAAAAAGTAGGTCTAATTAGGCAGGTTTATCTATAGATATAAAGCTCTCTCTGGTGCCAATTGCACGCATGTGTTTCCATCTGTCATTGTCGATCGTGAATTTGTTTGACACCCGTATTGCAGAGAAAGGGTGAAGAGTGATATTAAAATATTTCTTCTAATTAATTTCCTTTCAATGTGCACAAATCCGTGCACCAGGCCACTAGTTACTTTATAAAAACCAATGCTAAAACTTCCCCATAATTATTGTAGAGTTGTTTCCTAGATCTCTCTGCAATAGTATTCCAAGAATACATGACAGTTTAAATCTGAAAATTTGAAGAATATTGAACTTGATTAAACATCTTCATTATTTTGTACATTATATGTGTATCAGTGTAACTTAAGGGTAAATAAGAATATATTCCCAGGAAAAATTATGATTGGCATTCAAAATAGGTCAGCTTCTTTCACTGCAATGTAAGGAAAGGTACTCCACACTTCCAGTTCTGCAGGCTATCACTGGATATGTCCAGTGTGTATTATCTCTTCCTATTCTAAAGTACAGAGCTACACATTTTATATATTTAGAATCAGTGGTTACAGGAACCTTGACTATTCATGATTTACAGAGGTTTCTCTTTTTGTGAGAGAAATAGTTTATAATATTTTATAAATCCTAATGAAATGTAGATTAAAGAGTATAAAATGAAGAAAACTGACACCTCCTCCAAAATCCTTAAAACCACACCAATCCTCTGAACACAGCCCTTCTTATTTCCTGCCAACCCCTGCCCCTCCCCCCCCCATCAGCCCACCTCTCTTCAATCCACACAGTTCCTTTTATCTCCATTATCACCACTGGGAAACCCTTTTTCAGATCTGGACCTAAAATATCTTTAAATCCACAAAACAAAGGTATGATGCTATCATTAAGCTACTTTGTTCAAAAGCACACTTATCCTAACGGGTGCTTCCTCTTTTGAGGTAGGGAGGTCTCGGAAATAAGAGCAGAATAAAATGGCTTTAAGGTTTGGAAACATTAAGAATCATACTGCCCTAAAGCCATTTTAAAAGGGTCCTTCTTTTCTCTTTCCTCCTCAGATTTCCCAATATACATGTTTTAAGTGCAAATAAATATGCATGCTGTTGTTATCTAAAACAAAGCCATTTGAATATGGCCAATTCCGAAGGCATGCTGAGTTCTCGAGGTTATTAGTTACATTCTTTGTAATTTTTTGCTTTTCTATAATTGACTAAATAAATAATACATGGATTTTTTTCTAAAACTTGGATAACTTTCCCTCTTAAAGACTTTCTATGTACAATTTTCATGTTTTGCCCTTCAATAAAAAGAATTATAGCATACTATAATATAGAGTACATACATGGTCACTAGATGACTTCACATACAGATACACATAACAGAAAATTATATTTCCTTTGCTTCTATTACCCTGTTGAGAATCTTAAAGATACTGTCTACCCACTTCTCTCTCAACCTTTGGCTCAAACCTACAAACATGAAACAGGAAAGAATATAAGGTAAAATTAAGTTAGGACCTATAATGAAAGGTATTAAAAATTATAAATGTTTGTAAAACAAGTGACTATCAGATAAAATGGTAGTTAAATGATGACTTGGCCAATAGAATCAGAAAACTGGATTATTAAAGGGCATCTAGTTCAACCATGAAGCAACTTTATGCTTCATTACTCTTTTTATGTTTCATTGTTTATTTTTAAAATTTTAGCTATTATACACATGCACATGCATACACACATACACATGCACATGCATGCACACGCATGCATACACACATACACATGCACACACATGCACATGTGCACACACATGTGCTTCTGGTATTGGAGACCAAAGAAACAAAAATGAAAATAAGGATTTGCTTTTAAGTAAGCGGGCACTTTCCCGCCACTGTGTGGTAGCGTTCGAAACACTTTCCTTTGTGCAGGGGTACATTACAAAACTTGCACATGTACCGCGTTTCACTGCGTAGTTTATGAGCGGCACACACATGACAACGACAGAAAACATTTTTATTTTTGCCAGTTCCAACTAGAGGTTCCAAGGTATGTTTCCTCATGTCCATTGACAGTCTCCCTGGTGGATCCGAGTTTACTCGTTTCCCTCAAAAAAAAATGTGTTTTAAGATAACATGTATAATTTAAATAGGTGGAGTCCTAAATGTAATATTAAGATAGCTAATGTGAAAAGTCCTGGTATGAGTTTTTTGTTTGGCTTTAATTCTGAGAGCTCTGTTGGGAATGCTCCAACACACAGACAGTACAAATCTAGATAACCAGGCATGAGGTAACCTATGTGATTTAATGCAAATAATGTCTCTGCATCTTTCCACATTACAAATGTGGAGATAACACTGCCTACTCTATGTACTTCCTGAAATTGGTGTTGAAAGGTAGCAAAATATTTTTAAATACTTTGAAAACAGCTAAGTGCTATAAATGCAAAGCATTTTAAAATGTTCATTTGCACTTAAACTGCTCTATATAGTCATTTTAGTGAGCCACAGGTAAAGTCTCTATATTCCACATATCATTTCTCACTGTCAATAAAAGGATATTATAGACTGGGTGATAGCCTTCTCAGAAGTATCTATGCCATAATCACCAGAACCTGTACTATGTTACCCTACATGGCAAAAGGGACTTCACAGGTTATTAAATTAAGAATCTTGAAACGGGGAGCTTATCTTTGATTATCTAGGTGGGTCCAATGTAATTACAGTGTCCTTGTAAGAGAGATACAAAAGAGTCAGAGTATGAAAAAGGGAGGTGACATTAGTGTGTGTGTCTGTGTGTGTGTGTGTGTGTGTGTGTGTGTGTGTGTGTGTGTGTGTGAGGGAGGGAGAGAGAGAGAGAGAGAGAGAGAGAGAGAGAGAGAGAGACTGGAAGATGCTATTCTGCTACCTTTGCAGCTAGAAAGTGGAGTCAAAAAGCGAGGGATGCAGGCAGCATCAGGAAGCTAGAAAAGGCAAACAAATGAGTTCTCCTCTGAAGTCTCCATAATGAATGCACCGGCGCCAAAACCTTGATTGTAAGTTTTTGACCTCTGAAACAATAAATAATAAATTTGTGTGGTTTTAAACCATGAAGATTTTGGTAACTAGGAAACTAACACTATCATGGAAACACAGCCAATTATCCACTACTGATAATCAGGGTTTTTCCTGGGAGCACATGAGTTGTGAAATAATGGCTTCGACCAGTTTCTGAATCCGTTACCCAGCGCCATGTCCCCAGCCCGGAGAGTCACTTAGCAGTTCCCTCCACTGTCACAGACCATGGAGCACAGCTATTCAAGAAGGGCCAACTGACAACACGTGGGGGTCACCCAGTCCTGACTCCGTCCCGCGCAGATGTTACAGTCATTCTAGATCTAACACATGTTCCATTAAAACTTCCTGGGGAAAGAAAAGTCTGCTTCCACTGGTAGAAATGCTCCTTCTTCCGAAACATGTAGAACTGAAGTTTTCTAAATTCTAGAGCTCTTTCACCTACATATTTTTTTCTTATTCTGTCCTTAGTAGACATGGAAATTAAGAAATGATACTTATACGTCCCTTTCAGGTCCTTCTTTTCTTAAATGACTGCATTTCCACGTTCTTTAATATTTTCTTAGACATTTTTTAAACCTTTATCCATTTGGATCTTTATATCCTATCTTGTATTCTCTCTGCCTATGACTTAAAAATTGGATATAAAAATCTGCTGAACAAAATATGCTAATCTTTCTTAAGAGTGATGCATTTGTCAAAGTTGGCTGTGCTCTAATAAATTAGGCATAGAGGAAGGAGTTTTTGGTTAAACCCTGTTCTGGTACTCACTGTGTGACCTGGGGCAAACCACTTAACTTCTCTGAATCTGAATGACATTACTGATAAACCAAGGAGCTTCGAATAAACACCCAGAAACAGCTTGAAGAGTCATCAAAGAGAGGCACACAAAGTCTCTTGAGACTTTCTAATGAGAAAGTAATCCCCACTGGCTGGAATAGTTAGAACTACCCATTAGCTACTCTACAAAGATAACACTAGGAGGATATAGGCTTGCCTGGATTTTAGCAATCCATGATTCCAGATGTAGCAGGGACCATTGCAGGAAAAGCCAGATTCTGGGCGGTTAATGGGTGAGGAAGGGTGGGGCAGAAAGCACAGGAGACAGACATCATGGAGGGCCTGGAACACCAAGGACAGTGCGGAGTCCCTGAAGGTTTCTGAAATGCTCTCATGATCTCAGCAGATTATTAGAGGAGTCCACTGGCATGTGAATTTTACCACATGGTGGCCCTTAGCATGCTGTGTCATCCATGGCTTTATCCCCAGTGCCTAAGCACAATAACCAGTAATTAATAGACGCTCACAATATATGTGTTAGATGCGGAGTGAATAACCCCAACTAGCCTTTCTCATCTTAACTTTCTCTGAGGGCTATGTCCTGGTGGTGACGTTTACATTGTATCTTATGCAAATGGTACCCCTTGGACTTATGAGAACAGCAGCCTTGCCTCCCTTCAAGGAGGCAATGAATGGACTTCAGGGAACTGAATGGACTACTGGAGTTTTCTGGACAAAGATAATGAAAGCCTAAACTAGTGATAGTGGTGAGAATGGGGAGGAAAAACAGATGCCAGAATAATGTATTTAGGGTGGTTTAGGAAATATACTAAAATACTCTTGACTGGTCAAAGAAAAGTCTTGTTTTCTTCCCTATTTTTCTTTAGAGTAATTCAATAATAATCTGTTACAGAAAAATGGAAGGCTTATCATTTATCTCCTATTAAGCACAAGTAACTTTTATCATAAACCTCATGCTTCTGTCAAAAAGTATATTGACCCCATTTTTCTATTTTAGGATCTAGCACTTCAGTAAAAAAATAAACAATTTACAGAAATATTTTAAGGAATAATAAAAAAACACACACACACAACAAAAATCCCTAAGGAACTCTGCCATTTTTTAAAAACATACCACATACACAAACTTATACGTTTTTTCCTGAATCCTATGTCACAGAAACACTTGCTAAAATTGCTCTGTCTTTATTTTAATAATGTGCTTTCCAAACACAGTTTAAATGATGAAGAGAACTACTGTAAAGCAAAAGTCATTTTGATTACTGAGTCAAACATGTGATTCAAATAGAGTATTTTGAAGCTATGCAGCTTCTATTAATATTCAGAATTCCATTGGATTTTTTTTCTATGAGACATTTTTTAAAAAGAGAGAAACCTACAATTAGAATCTTTTAGGAATTTGATAGCATATGCACAAATAAATAAAATAAAATTCTTCCAATTTTAAACATTTCAGATGATTAGTATTTACAGGAACTAATCAAAAAGTTATTAAGAGTATGATAAAAATTTCATTTGAAACCAAACATAAAAGTAAAAGGTAGCTATCTAAAAAAAACTACACTAGATTTATATTTTATACATAAGTATATAACCTTGGATATTTAATCTGCTGCTAGCTATCTCTTAATGAGCACCTGAACTGTCATTTTTAATAGATGACTGACCATTGTTACCTACTAAAGGCCCAGAGCACGAAATTCATGCAAGAGTAGGCCTTCCTTCCCCTGGCTGCTGGCACCGGCTCCCCCTGGCACCTGGGACCGGGCTTCCCTCTGGCCACCAGCAGGCACCCAGGATCCGGGCTTCCCACATAGCCCAGCTTCATCCAGAAGGTTGTCCGAAAGGACGTTGGGTCTAATTAGTATATTATGCTTTTATTATTATAGATAAGTTGGTACTGCCTGAAAGTCATTTGTGTAATACTTAAATATAGTTAAAATAGAAACTTACTATCCCATTTATTTTTTTAAAAGTATTACTTCATGCCGTAACCGGTTTGGCTCAGTGGATGGAGCGTCGGCCTGCGGACTGAAAGGTCCCAGGTTCGATTCCCATCAAGGGCATGTACCTCGGTTGAGGGCACATCCCCAGTGGGAGGTGTGCAGGAGGCAGCTGATCGATGTTTCTCTCTCATCAGTGTTTCTAACTATCTCTCTCCCTTCCTCTCTGTAAAAAATCAATAAGATATATAAAAATAAAATAAAAGTATTACTTCATAATAATTGGTAAAATATTATAGAAGGTGACATGAACATATATTTACAATAAAAATCAAATGTGCCAAAATACATAGAATATTTCAATGTGAAACAGAACTTCATACAAAATCTTAATAATGCACCTCAGTTGTTCATTGTTAAAAAACATCGTTTGGTCCTTGGAAGCTTTATGAAAAAAATATACATATTCAAGATAAAACATCATAAAAACAAGTAAGCCAAATACCTGGGCCATTGTAATCTTAAATATTTCTCAAGTGAAAGCAGACAGGAGAGATGAATACCATAAAAAACTACAATTCTCTAATTCACCTAAATATACAGGCCATTAATATGTAATGCAAGTAATTACATAATAACCTTTTGTAATTTATTGGTGTCAATATTCTAGAAATTCTTTATTTTCAAATATTAAAAAGTTTTTAGAAATACCTCTTCCACAAAGATGTCCTTCTTCTCTAGCATTTCTCGTAAAGTCTGAAGAATTTTAATGCACAGTTTTTCTTCTTTCTCCATTAGTTTCTTCGTATGATTAATCAACCTTAAAGCAAAACATTAAGCCTTAAATAGGAGAGCGATTTCTCTTCAAGCTATATATTATCATCACATGCTAGAGGGTAATAAATCACACTATTATTTAAGAATATGAAGTAAACAATATAGATGCCTGTTTTCAAATTTTTTTTAAAATTACACTTAAGCTATAGACTCTTCATTATAAAGCTTCCGTTGTGTTACAGGCAGTATATCTCAGTGCTTCTAAATTTATGCAGAGAGCATATTGTTAATAGGACACGATACTCTTTGAAAAACAATGAAACACTAATTATCTTTAATCCCATCATATGAACTGAAACAACTTCACTGGGAGAAATATGAATATTTGCAGTATATTACATTTTAATGTAATGTTATACTGCATTATTTTCTATATACTATATTACATTGATTATACAATGCTAGCAGTATACAACATTGCAACCTTAGCATGGGCTGCTTTCTAGTTTCCATTAATAATAATATGCTATTTTTTTACCGCTATAGCTGGGTAAAAACAAGCAATTTTCGTGATTAGAAGCAAAACAAAAACAAAAGCAACAAAAGGGTAACATTAAGACATCTATCCATTTACTATAATTTGAACAAAAATTCTGACTAATATTATGGTGGTAACTTTTGCACTGGTGTCTGTCAAGAGAAAAGTTTGAGGACCACAGTTACATGGCATCCCCAAAAACTCAAAATCAAATAAAATGTCCATTATCTGAATTTCTAGCTTAGCATATATGGTTCTTAATGAAGCTGATTTGTAACATGACCCTGTGAGACATGTCTTCCTGGAAAAACAAAATGATGTAGGCTATAAGGGAATGATCTGATGATTCCAGTGACATAATAGGAGTGCTATGGGACAAGTGACATTTCACTAGGGATAATGGCTATTAAGTGGCTTATCAGGTGTCAGCGTGATGGACAAGGACTTCTCACGGACTCTCTTAATTCATCCTTATAACAAGCCAATGCTACAGGTTTCATTGCCAGCCTAATTTTACTAATGAGAAAACTGAGGTCTCGAGAGATAAAGCAGCTTGCGTCTAGTTACATAATTATTAAGGGGTGGCATCTGGAAATAGTCCCAGGTACATCTGACTTCAGAGCCAAGACTCTGAAGCCCCAATCTGTGGTGACATGACTCTGATCACTGATCTCTTGAGTCTCACAGGTACTGTGAAGAGAGTCCCAACAAAACTCAGCTGCACACAGCCACCTCTTACACGACATGATAAGGGCTATAGCAACTGTATTGGCAAGGCCATAAACTAGACAAGAAAGCTGTCACATTCTGTTGGGGGAGTTGCCTAGGGCTGACAGAGAGGGTTTCAGCGACAAGATGACATGTAACTATGAAGATTTCACCTGGCAGGGAACAGTGGAGAGGTAGAAGGCATCCCTGCAAAGGGAACAGTAGGAACAAAGGTGGAGCCAGAAAGCTGACCCTCGCGCCCAGGAAATGATAGTTCTCTCACTGGCTGCTGACACTTAAAGTCATGGAAGAGGAGAGTGTAAAAGATGTGGTCTGGAAAGAAGGAACTGGGAATCTCATGCTAAGAGTCTGGAATTTACTCTATAGAAAATAGGCTACCATTGTTTTAAAGGACCTGAATAATCCTGCCTACATGTGGGGGAAAAAAAGTCCATCAATGGCAATGGGAAAGATGATATGGAAGAATGAACACAAAGCAAGAGATGAACAGGGCATGTGATGGGGTGAGGTACAGGAAGCAATATGGAAGTAAAGTAGCCAGGTGTTCACAGCAAAGGAAAATGTCAACAAAGCAAAATGGCAATCTACTGAATGGGAGAAGGTATTTTTAAACAATATATCTGACAACGGGTTAATATCCAAAATTTTTAGCATTCATACAATATAAAAAAGCACACAACCTGTTTAAAATATTTCTCCAAATAAGACAAATGGATGGCCAAAAGACACATAAAAAGATATTCACCAGTAATCATTAGGGAAATGCAAATCAAAATCACTATGAGATACCACCTTAATCAAAATAGCTATTTCCAAAAAGACAAGTACAAGTGTTGAGGATGTGGAGAAAAGGGAACCCTCATACAATGTTGGTGGATTTAAAAACTGGTGCAGCTGCTATGAAAAACAGTAAGTAGATCCCTCAAAAAATTTAAAATAGAACTACCTTATGACCCAGCAATTCCACTTCTGGGCATTTATTGGAAGAAAATGAAAACAATAATTTGAAAATATATATATATACGCACCCCTATATGTTCATTGCAGTATCTTCTATAATAAAAGAGAAACATGCAAATTTGACCGTTAACCCAGCCAAGATGGAGGCCAACAGCCATGGAACTAGAGCAACAGCCATGGAACTAGAGCAACAGCCATGGAACTAGAGCAAACTGTTGGAACTGCCTGCCTAGGCTGGCTGAGCCTCTGCTCACAGCCACGCCCACCAGCCAATCAGAGCGGCTGTATGCAAATTAACCCAGCCAAGATGGAGGCTGGCAGGGCTCTGCACT
>PVJC01054458.1:0-10483 GCA_004026665.1 Murina feae | reverse complement strand
GCCTTTAATAAAAGGCAAAGGAAGTCCTGGCTGTTTTGGCTCAGTGGATAAGAGCGTTGGCCTGTGGACTGAAGGGTCCCAGGTTCCATTCTGGCCAAGGGCACATGCCTAGGTTTCGGGCTTGATCCCCAGTGGGGGGGGGGGGGGGTGTGCCGGAGACAGCTGATCAATGATTCTCTCTCATCATTGATGTTTCTATTTCTCTCTCCCTTCCTCTCTAAAATCAATAAAAATATATTTTTAAAAAAAGTTAAAGTAAGTGCCATATAATGAGAAAACAAGTAGTTATGAAATACCATGTGACTATTGGGCTTCTAAATTCTTTATTCAGCAGAATTTGTAAATAAATAGCCTGCTCTGTTAGGAGGAAAATTATCTAAGGGCAGGTGATAGCCCACTAAGTCTTTTAGTACACAGGGTATTTTGTGAATAGCTGTGGGTTAAGTTTATTTCAATGTACTTTATTTTATTTGATGCAATTGTAAATGGTTCTGTTTTCTTAGTTTCTCTTACAAAGAGTTCATTATTGGTGTATAAAATAGCAACCAATTTCTGGATATGTATTTTGCATCCCGCTACTTTATTGAATTTATTTTTCAGTTTTGTGTGTTTTTTTTGTTGTTGTTGAATCATTAGGGTTCTCCATATGCAGTAGCATGTCGTCTGCACGTTGAATCATATCTACGCAGCCTTTTAAGCTGACTTCTTTTTAATGTGCATGTGAGTGTTCTTGTTTATTGCCGAGTGGTATGCCTCTGTGTAAGTTTAACACAGTTGGCTTATCCATTTGTAAACTGAAGGACAATTGACCCAATTTCCAAGTTGTGGTGATTATGAATAAAGCTTCTGTACACATTCATGTACAGGTTTTTGTGTGAATGTTAGTGTTCATTTCATTTGGATGAGTACCCTAGGAATGTGAATGCTGGGTCTTAAGAAAATGCATGTTTAACTTTATAAAAACTGCTGTGGCTTCTAATGGGAAGCTTAGAGTTTATTTACTAGTTTGTGATAGATATTGAATATAATTGCAATTTATCCACTTGTAGACAATGGAAATAAATGGCAATAGTTGTATTTTATCTTAATTAAAACTTTCTAAGCTATAAATCATATTTTGGTTTTCTAGTTTTTATCTATAAGGAGTCAACATGGATTCCATTATATCTTAATTGTGTTAAAAGTGAATTAAATTTCTTAAAGCTTATTTTACTAATGTCCTTGGCCAAGATTTTTATCCTCTTAAACCTAGTTTTTTCATTTGCAAAATGCTAATAAATTATTATTTCTTAATCTTACCTATATTATTCCATTTACAGAAGAGTGACGCTCTTCTGTAAAATAGCGATGAGTTATTATGACCGTATGGTGAGGATTTAATGAAATGCCATATGTAAAGTGCTTAACATAGCACGAGGCACAAAGTAAACATTGGCACCCGAAAAAGAAATGGTATTTGTTTGAAAACCAAACCTGATATTGTAACTTAAACATTGCTATCAAACTCAGGAAGTACAGAAGTTGGGGCATTTTTATGACCGGAAAGCATTCTGCTTTTTACATTACTGAAACTTGCCAAGGCTAAGTGGTCTTGGAATCACATGCAAACAGTTTTCCTGCCATGGCGCAATTTAAACACACGGGTAGAGTTTGTGAAGGAAATAAAAGGCAATTCAGGTTTCTTCTCTTTCCGTGACTCTTTTTCTCAATGTCTATTCTTTTTATTTATTTGTTTATTTAAATATATTTTATTGATTTTTTTTACAAAGAGAAAGAGAGTGAGATAGAGAGTTCGAAACATCGATGAGAGAGAAACATCGATCAGCTGCCTCCTGCACAGTCCCTACTGCGGATGTGCCCGCAACCAAGGTACATGCCCTTGACCAGAATTGAACCTGGGACCTTTCAGTCTGCAGGTCGACGCTCGACTCACTGAGCCAAACCGGTTAGGGCAATGTCTATTCTTTTTAGATTAGTTTAAAAATCTATTCATACCTAATATGCAAACAAATTTATTAAGAATTATGAAGTTGATAACGAACCAGTAATTTCATTTATGGATATGTATCCAAAGAAATCCAAAACTCTAATTCGAAAAGATATATGCAACCCTATGTTCAAAACAGTGTTATTTACAATAGCCAAGATATGGAAGCAACCCAAGTGCCCATTAATAGGAAAGTGGATTAAAAACTCATGGTACATATATGCAATGGACTATTACTCAGCCATAAGAGAGAATGAAATCTTACCATTTGCTGCAACATAGATGGACTTAGACCAGTGGTTCTCAACCTGTGGGTCGCAACCCCTTTGGGGGACGAATGACCTTTTCACAGGGGTCACCTAAATATATCCTGCATATCAGATATTTACATTACGATTCATAACAGTAGCAAAATTACAGTTATGAAGTAGCAATGAAAATAATTTTATGGTTGGGGATCACCACAACAAAAGAACTATATTAAAGGGTTGCGGCATTAGGAAGGTTGAGAACCACTGACTTAGATGGTATTATGCTAAGTAAAATAAGTCAGTCAGAGAAACATAAATACCATATGATTTTAACTTATATGTGGAATCTAAAGAACAAATTAAATGAGCAAACAAAATACAAAAAGACTCGTAGAACAAGCTGATGCTTGCCAGAGGGGAGAGGGATTGGTGGGCTGGCTGAAAAAGGTAAAGGAATTAAGAACTATAAATTGTTGGTTAGAAAATAGACATAGGTATATAAAGCACAGCATAGGAAATCCTATATAATAAAAGGCCAGCCACCATAAGCAGAACAACCAGAGACCAGAACCACCATGGCCCCTTGCTGGGCTGGCCCTGACCCCAAGCAAGTAGTTAGGGGTGATGAGGTAGGCAGGCAAGTGGTTAGGGGTGATCAGGTAGGCAAACCAGCAGTTAGGGGTGATCAGGTAGGTAGACCAGCGGTTAGGGGTGATCAGGTAAGGTAGACCAGCAGTTAGGGGTGATGAGGTAGGCAGGCAAGTGGTTAGGGGTGATCAGAAGGGCAGGCAAGTGTTTAGGGGTGATCAGGTAGGCAGGCCAGCAGTTAGGTGCAATCAGGTAGGCAGATGGCCCCTGAAAGAGGGAGGCCCAGGCCACAGGTGGCGACTCTGTGGCAGTTGTGTGGCTAGCCAGCAATAGCCCCCAGAGGGAGGCCCAGGCCAGCCAAGCCATGGCACCTCAGCCTGTCGCCTGCAGAGGGAGGCCACCAGTGGCAGAAAGGGGAGGGGGGCAGCACTGCACAGATGGCAAGCAGTGGCAGTGGCGGGGATGGGACCAGCTGCCTGCAGCTGGGGGAAGGAAAACCCCAATAGGCCCTGATCCAGACCCTACCTAAGGGGTCCTGGATTGTGAAAGGGTACTAGCCAGGCTGAGGGCCACCCAAAGTACACGAATTTTCATGCACCAGGCCTCTAGTATAGTCAGTAATGTTGTAATAACTATGTATGGTGCCCGGTGGACACTGGAAATATCAGGGGGATCACTTTGTAAAGTATATGATTGTCTAACCACTATGACTATACACTTTAAATAAATATAAAATAATACTGAATGTATACTGTAACTGAAAAATAAACTAAAACACACACATAATTATCAAGTTGGTAACTCATTTCCTGATGAGTAGGTAGAAGTAACTCTGTGTTCCATTTGAATATGCACATAAGCCTCCTTCATACCTTATTCTAAGGCTTTTCTCTTGCCCTGACTTTAAGCAGTTCCTAAGCAGGTGCAATTGAACCAGAGCTTTAGGCCGTTGGGGGAGTGAGTTGTTCACCCTTTAAACAAGCAGATGTCTGCACCAGTGGTTCTCCTTGTGTGGTCCCTGAAATACAGTCCCAGACCAGCAGTGTCAGTGACCCCTGAGAGCTTGGGAGAAATACAGATTTTGGGAAAGCTGGGAACAGGCCATGCATGTTCCAGTGCCATCCAAGTGACCTCAAGTACTGACGAAATGATATAAGCTTATAAGATACACAAAAAGAAATAATAACGATTTTACCAGTAAAACAGTGTTCTGAAATTACATATGGAACTTGGTTTCCTTAGGAAGTATGATTAGAATTATTTATTCATTCTGCACTATGGATTCACCAAGATCCACGAGCTGGGCTAAAATGGAAGTCCTAAGTGCTAAAATAACGTTTGAGGTCACACAGAATGACATTGTAACATCTTAAGCCTGTGAATCCTGAATCTGTAACTTCTGCACCCAGTCGCAGTGGAAACAAATTGTGTTCATTCAGCTTTTTTAGGCCATTACTAATGGTTAAGGAATTAGTTTCTTAACCATCCTGTTCCCAAATGTATTTGTAGTGTGTTTGAGACTTCCATGTGCCTCTGTTGTTGCTTATTTTACTGTAATAAATAGCAGTCTCTCCATCCTCATCTACTTGGTCTCACGAAAAACACTGCCGGCCCTTCCTCTGGGGAGGTGTGGCATATTATGCATGAGGTTGTTTCTGAGCAGTGAGGTCTAAGAATGCCTTGAAGTTAAAGCGCTCAGTCAGAGCTCCTGGCTGATGTGTGTGAACTCCAGTCTACCACAGGCTTTAAAGCCAGGAGTGAGATGCTAGCACATGAACTTTAAAAGAGGGAAGCCAAATATTTCCTTATCAAACCAGAGTAGGCTAATTATCAATCTATGTGAAATCATGTCCACTGACCAAGGTAAGTAGTTTCATTTTCTAGTGTATCTTTCTCTCTTGTTTTGTTTTGTTTTGTTGTTGTTTTTCCTTCAGATGTGTGGGTCAGTTTAGAATACAGTATGCTGAGGGACATCGGAAGTGGCAGTTTGGTTTTGTTTTAGAGTTAAGAATAAGGTTCACATTATTTTTCAACTTCAGCCTTAGAAGTATGTACTGTGCCCATGAGGTTTCTCTTCCAGCAGGCTTCTTTTGGGCTTGTGAAAATGAAATCTGATTAGTAGTCTGTTCCTCTGCCTCATTCTTTTGGTTACATTTACATTTAGAAACGTTTGAAAGTTTGAATGCAGAAGGCATTCAAATCGTTTTTTTCTTCTGTTTCTGGGGTTGAGCAAAGCTAAGAAATGTTTATCACGAATCCTTTTCTGCTTCTACAGCTTAGAGCACTGTTCTGTTGAAACAAACAAAGTCCCAATTTTTTTGTTTCAGCAAAGTTCAGGGGAGTGAGTGAGTGGGTGTGACTTGTTTTTCCATATAAGATAACATTGTAGAGACGGGCATGGATTTGTTATTTTAAATTGTTAGTGCTATTAAGCCACTGTTTTTCCTCTACTATTCTACAGTATATTAGTGAGAAATTGATGCTTTCAAAGAGGAATGAAATGCTATGGTGAGGTAGAAATGTAATCATGTGATAGGAAATTTCTGCTAAAAATATATACATACTAATTTTTATTGTGAAAGTATTACATATGCCCCCTCTCTCCTCCCCCCATTGACCCCTCCTAGCCCATTCCCACCCCTCCATCCCTAACCCTAACCCTCCCCTTGCCCCACGCTCTCCCCACCCTGTTGTCTGTGTCCATGGGTTGTGCATACATACATACAAGTTCTTTGGTTCATCTCTTCCCACCCACCCCCACCTTCCCTCTGAGATTCGACAGTCTGTTTGCTAAAAATATTTTTAAAAACTGAAATGGGTTGGTTTGTGTAGCTGTTTTCTCCATTGTATCTGCGTGAATACAAACCTTCCTGAAGAATGTTTATACTGCTATCTAAGACAGGCTGAACTCAGACCAGGTCTTCAGTTACCAGGACTCTCTTCCTTGTGGTGTTACTTTTCCTCAGAGGGGCTTCAACTTTGTGTGGAAGTCCAAGGGTGGGATGGATCCCAGGACTGCAGCCTGCAGCTGCACCGCCTGGGCTGGCTCTGTTCCCAGGTCCCAGCCTGGCTAGAGAATGAGTAGCCCGGACTAGTCCCTCCCTGCCTGCCCTGGCTTCCTCTACCGTCCAGGCAGGGGCCTCAAATTCTTTGCAGGGTTTCCACCATTTTTGCATAAAGTTCAAAGTTCCTATGATGTCTTCATGGTTTATCATTGCATTTAATTATGAAATTAGTTTAAAATAAATTTTTATTGAGTTCAGAGAGAGGAAGGGAGAGGGAGAGAGAGAGATGGAAACATCAGTGATGAGAAAGAATCATTGTTTAGCTGAGCCCGCAACCCGGGCATGTGCCCTTGACTGGAATTGAATCCAGGACCCTTCAGTCTGCAGGCTGACACTGAGCAAAACCGGTTAGGGCAAATATGAAAAATTTTAATGTGGCAAAAGGGAAGTACTTTCTTGCTCCATCAGTAAAGTTCTCTTTTCTCCTGAAGCAGCTTTTGTTTCTTCTTATTCAATCTTCAAACAGTTAGGGATGATGAGAGAGCATTAGCATTCCCTCCTGGAAGGCAGCTCCCGCAGAAGGAAGAACTGCCACTAGAATTTTCTCTAGTAATGGACAATTCCCTGTAGTGACACTTCTGCAAAGAGGTGACTTTAGAAGTTCCTTTGAAGTTTTTTTAAACCGAAAAGACAGTAATGTAGTGAGCACTTCCTACCCACACGACTGGGTTCTTTATTGCCTCAGAAGAAAATGTCAGTACACATATTTAGTCTACATGTTGTTTGTAAAAGTTTTATCATTTTTTTTTTATTACTTGAAGAAACTTTTCTTTTTAAACCTGTGCTTGTAGGCAAACTCATGCAAAAATTGAACAGTGAAAAATAGATTGTGATGAATGACTCAGTAGGAGGTTTTGTTTCTGCCTTTGCAGGATGATATTGTCCTTGATATGTATCCAAACTGCGGTAAATTAAAGTGCAATCCAAAATTAAGATTTAACTTTTACCAACTCTCCTTAGACATTAGAACAACATTCATTCCGAAAATAAAATGGCTTTTTCCTAGGTGCTTGTAGACCTACCATCCCTACCCGTGTCTGACTTATCCTCTTTACGCTCTGTGCTCTTTCTTCTTTATAAAATAGGGAACTAAAGGTCTTCACACTGGAGATATATATATTTTATTTATTTCAGAGAGGGAGGGCGAGTGAGAGAGAGAGACATCAATGATGAGAGAGAATCATTGATAAGCTGCCTCCTGCACGCCCTCCACTGGAGATCGAGCCCACAACCCAGGCATGTGCCCTGACCTGGAATCGAACTGTGACCTCCTGGTTCATAGGTTGATGCTAACCACTGAGCACACCAGCCAGACTTCACCCTGATTTAAATGTTGTCTGACTGACCCTCTACCACAGTACTTGGTGAGCCCTACTTAGATCAGACTCTTCTGAGGTGATTTTTCTTTAAATGACCCTGGTCTGTAATTACTTGGCTATATGTTGAAGCAGGCAAAAGCAAAACACCTTGGATAAGAAATACAGATGTCAAACCACAGCTGGAAAGCTCGGGAGGGTTGGGGGGAGTTAAGAGATCAACTGAAGGACTTATATGCATGCCTATGAGCATAATCAATGGACACAAGACAATGGGGGGGTAGGGGAGGAGGGGGGAAGGTCAAGGGAAAAAATGGAGACTTATTTAACACTCTTTGTAATACTTTAAGCAATAAAACAAAATTTAAAAAAAAGGAAATACAGCATTAGCTGGTCATTCTACATGGTAATTATTGAAACCTGGTAGAGAGAAAATGAATATTTTCCCTTAGTGAATACAAACGAGATTTAAAAAAAATTTTAAGCTAAAAATAAAAACAAAAACACACTGTGGGCTCAGTTTTCCCCATATCATCATATAACTTCTTTTTTAATGTTTAGGCCCAAGTCCTTAGTTTTGCTTGAATCCTTTCCCTTACACACATTACATTGTTGGCAAATCCTGCTTAAAAGACCATATCATAATGCCTCCCTGGTTCTAGCCACACTCCACTTCCCCTTTGATTACTTCAGTAGCTTCTTCCAACCTTTGACCTTTTGAAGTCTCTTCTCTTCCCAGCAGCCTGAGTGAAAACTGATTATTGTCACTCCTCTGCTCAGCCGTCCAGTGGGTTCCTCTGTCCTCTCTGTGATATGCAAGGCCGTACCTGTCCTGCCCTGCGACTCTCTGACCTCAGTGCCAGACAAGCTCCTCCCTGCGCATTCTCCTCTAGCTGCGTTGTCCTTATTTCCCTATATACACATCATTGACTATGTTACTGTTTGGACTTGTGTAGTTTTACCCTTCGCTGGGAATGCTAATCCCCAAATACTTGTGTGCCTCACTCCCTTCATGTGTCTACTCAGCTGTCATCTGTTCAGAGAAGCTTTCCTGGAACTTGTTACAAACAATAGCAGCCCTTCACCCAACAGCACTCTGTAGTTCCTTTATTCAGCTTTATTTTCCTCATAGCACTTTATTTTTTAACTAGAGGTCTGATGCACCAAATTCGTGCAGGAGTAGGCCTTCCTTTCGGCTTCTCTCTGGCACCCAGGATCCGAGCTTCCTCCTGGCCACTGGCAGACACCCGGGACCCAGGCTTTCCTTGCAGCCCTGGCTTCATCCGGAAGGTTGTCTGGAAGGACATCCAGTCTAATTAGCATATTAGATTTTTATTATTATAGATTAATTTTTATTGATTTAGAGAGGAAGGGAGAGAGAGAAACATTAATAATGAGAGAGGATCATTAATAGACTGCCTCCTGTACGCCCCACACTGGGGATCGAGCTCACAACTGGGCATGTGCCCTGACTGGGAATCAAACTCTGACCTCCTGGTTTATAGGTCGATGCTCAACCACTGAGCCACATCAGCCAGGCCTCTTAGCACTATATAACATCTAGCATGTTATAGGAATGCTTATTGTGTAGTTCATGGCTATATCTCAAGGGTTTATACTGGGTACTGATAGATAGTGGGTATTTCATTCATATTTGCTGAATGAATTAATATATTTCTAATATTCATAGACCTTTTCTGTTTGTAAATTTAAAGCTAAATGAGCAGGAATATAAGAGAAGGAAATTATAAATATTTATAGTGTTCTCTGTTTCTTCTCCTGAATTCTCTTTTGAAGAGTAAATATTTACTTACTACTTTCTATCTGTCTTGTTGAGCAGAATCTGAGTAATGCGTTTCTTCTCATTGGCCTGAGAAGCCCAGTTGATCAGTTATAAGGAGCTGAGCATAAGGAGAGGGTAATGAGACTGGAGTCTACTGATGGGCTCAAGATAGTTTGGCCACTAGAAATGGTTTGGGCCCTGGCCAGGTAGCTCAGTTGGTTAGAGTATTGTCCAAATACACCAAGGTTGGGGGGTCTGATCGCTGGTCAGGACACATACACTACAAGGAGCAAGCAGTGAATGCATAAGTAAGTGGAGCAACAGCCCCCCCCCCTTCTCTAATTAATAAAAAGAAAGTAAGAAATGGTTTGGATTACAATTATGGACCTCTGTTGGAAGAGAAGAAAACAGATGGAAGGATTTTTGGAGTGTGAGACCAAGAAATCTGGGGGACAGATGTCTGCATGGAGAAAATTGTGGCAAGATGAAGAAAAACTATTTAAGATGGTTTGCTATGCTTCTTCCTCTCCTCCTCCTCCTGCTCCTCCTGCTCCTCCTCCTCCTCCTCCTCCTCCTCCTCCTCCTCCTCCTCCTCCACTAAAGACATTTAACTCTTTGAACTCCCCTGGAGAGGTAGGGAAAGAAAGAAGATAGACTAAAATGTAACAATTTAAAAATGTTTCCTTTTAAATATTCTTGTAAAATTTTATTTGAAGATGTAGAAAACCAGTGCATGAATTAAAGTGTGAAATTATTTGTATATTTATACTCATGCAATTCATTTCTAAGTCCACCTGGATAACTAGAAATTGACTTGCATTTTAAAATCTATAACTAGCCCTGACTGGTTTGGCTCAGTGGATAGAACGTCGGTCTGCGGACTGAAGGGTCTCAGGTTTGATTCCGGTCAAGGGCATGTACCTTGGTTATGGGCACGTCCCCAGTAGGAGGTGTGCAGGAGGCAGCTGATCAATGTTTCTCTCTCATTGATGTTTCTAACTCTCTATCCCTCTCCCTTCCTCTCTGTGAAAATCAATAAAAAATAAATAAATAAAATAAAATCTATAACTAACAGTTACGTTTTGTGAATTATTATTTTTTTATTTATCTTTATTGTTCAGATTATTACAATTGTTCCTCTTTTTCCCCCCATAGCTCCCCTCCTCCCATTTCCCACCCCAACTTCTGTCCTTGCCCCCCCCACTGTCCTCATCCATAGGTGTACAATTATTGCCCATTCTCTTCACGCACCCCCAACACCCTTAACCCCCGAAAATTGTCTATCCACTCCATTCTATGCCTCTGATTCTATTCTATTCACCAGTTTATTCTGTTCATCAGATTTTTTATTCACTTGATTCTTAGATTCACTCGTTGATATATATTTGTTGTTTATAATTTTTACTTTCCTTTTTCTTCTTCCTCATTCTCAAAGGATACCTTTTAGCATTTCATATAATACTGGTTGGGTGGTGATGAACTCTTTTAGCTTT
>PVJC01054457.1:0-10496 GCA_004026665.1 Murina feae | reverse complement strand
ATGAATAGCAAGAACCTACAGCCAAAATTACTTTACCCAGCAAAGCTATCGTTCAGAATTGAGGGTCGGATAAAGACCTTCACAGACAAGAAAAAGCTAAAAGAGTTCATCACCACCCAACCAGTATTATATGAAATGCTGAAAGGTATCCTTTGAGAATAGAATGGAATCAGAGGCAGAGAAAGGGAGTGGACTGACAGTTTTTGGGGGTTAAGGGTGTTGGGGATGCGTGAAGAGACTGGACAATGATGGTACACCTATGGATGAGGACAATGGGGGGGGCAGGGTCAGAGGTTGGGGTGGGAATTGGGAGGAGGGGAGCTATGGGGGAAAAAAGAGGAACAACTGTAATAATCTGAACAATAAAAAAAAAAAAAAAAAACACAAAAAAAAAAAAAAAAAAAAAAAAAAAAAAAAAAAAGAGAAAAAAAAAAAAAAAAAGAAATGGGAGAAAAACCAAGCCTCCTCAACATTCCCAGCTTGTCTGAACTCAGAGTTTAAAACTGCTCAAGAATAGTATCCATCCAGAACTATGTCCAAGCAGATCACTATGAATTAAGCAATAAACATTTCAGAGCCATCTACTACCGAACATGCTGTTTTGGACACAAAAAGGAGTTTTGTATTGAAACACACATGATTTTAGTAACCCTAATTCATATGAAACTTCTGGTTTTGCTGACAAGATGAGTTATTTTCACACTTCAATAAATCAGAAGAGACCCATTTTATATACAAAAGTTAAGTAATACAATATAGAGATTTGATACGAAACAAACATATGTATTAAAATACAAGATTTCAAACACATATTAAAGACACTTAAAAGTCATAGTTTTCCTTTCTAAACACCAGAAAATTCAGACATTTCTTGTATAATTCATGGAATGAAAAGACAGAAAAACGTAAGTGATAAACATTAAGACATATAAAATAACGGGTAGGGTCCCTAGGCCTCGCAAGCAATCAGGGCCAATCAGGGCCTTCCAGCTGCTGGCCTGGGCCTTCCTCCATTCTGCACAGCTCCCTGGTGGTCAGCACACGTCATAGCGAGCGATCGAACTCCTGGTCTCCCTGTTGAACTCTGGAGGGGACACTTTGCATATTAGCCTTTTATATACATAGACTAGAGGGCCCGGTGCATGAAATTCGTGCACGGGGGGGGGGGGGGGGGTTGTCCCTCTGCCCAGCCTGCACCCTCTCCAATCTGGAACCCCTTGAGGGATGTCCGACTGCCTGTTTGAGCCTGGTACCAGCGGGCAGTCGGACATCCCTCTCATAATCCAGGACTGCTGGCTCCCAAATCGCTCACCTGCCTGCCTGCCTGACTTCCCCTAACTGCTTCTGCCTGCCAGCCTGATCATCCCCTCACTTCCCTCCCCTGCAGGCCTGGTTCCCTCCCCCACAACTGCCCTCCCCTGTTGGCCTAGTCACCCCCAACTGCCCTCCCTTGCAGTTCTGGTTGCCTCCTATTACCCTTCCCTGCAGGCCTGGTCTCCTCAACTGCCCTTCCCTGCAAGTCTGGTCCCCCCCAACTTCCCTCCTCTGCAGGCCTGGTCTCCCCAACTGACCCCCCCTGCAGGTCTAGTTCCCCCCAGCTGCCCTCCCCTGCAGGCCTGATTGCTCCCAACTGCCCTCCTTTCAGGCCTGGTCCCTCCTAACTGCCCTTCCCTGTTGGCCTGATCGCCCACAACTGCCCTCCCCTGCTGGCCATCTTGTGGTGGCCATCTTGTGTGTTGGAGTGATAGTCAATTTGCATATTACCTCTTTATTAGATAGGATAGTTCAGGGAGACACCAATGTTGCAGCAAATTATTGTTAATTCATCTTTGTCCTCTGCTAAGCTCCTTTGGGGTAAGGGTCTTATCTTAATCAATGGGCATTCAGTAAAATGAGTATTTTTGAAAACTAGAAGACCTAGGGGGAAAATTTTGAAGGCCCAGCTGGTGTGACTCAGTGGTTGAGTATCAACCTATGCACCAGGATGTTATGGTTCCATTCCTAGCCAGGGCACATGCCTGGATTGTATGCTTGATCCCCAATGTGGGGCATGCAGGAGGCAGCCAATCCATGATTCTCATCATTGATGTTTCTATCTCTCTCCCTCTCCCTTCCTTTCTGAAACCAGTAAAAATATATTAAAAAAATAAAAAATAATTTTAAGTACGTAAAATCCTTTAGTCAATTGTCTAACTACATTCTGGATCAAATTCTACTGGTGCATCAGCAAGGGCTAATGAGTTCATTTGTTCCACAATACATGACAAAGCCCTCTCATGGGCACTGCGGCAGAAGGTGAATGGACAAAGTCAAGGTCATGGTAATGAGGTGATTTAAGATAAATGATACATTCTCAAGTATTTGTGATACAAGTAACTGTATAACCTGTGTGGTCTTGAAGGCAATAGGCCTACAAACGGAATGCCATCACTAATTTACCAATCTGCTGAGTCATGGAGCTATGTATGTACAATCTGATGTACTTGCAATTGATTTGGTAGTATTATTTTTTGGCCTGTAGGAAAAGTACCAGCGAATCTTGCAAGTGTTTCACTTGAGACTTCTTTAAGATTTCAGAGAGCTCTGGGCCATGTTAGTCAATATATATAAAAAAAGGAATGAAGTTTTGCGTACATGACGGCCACAGGCTATTAAGAACTTTCGTGTCTTGCAGATTTTACTCATCCAGGAAATGAACTGCCAGAATATGTGATGAGATTAGAAGTTACATTTTGGAACTCATTGTGAGTGCGAATGTCTCTCTGAAACTGTACAAACCGCGTTCTATTTTAGTGTAGGCAGAAAACTATGCAAGCTGATAAATATCTCCTGCCCACTCAGTTTGTGGTGGGTGGTTAGACAGACATGAGTTGAGCAAGGACGATGGGTCAGGTACAGAAGGTCACCCTTTGCTCCCCTAGCATGTCACTGGTCATGCAATTTAGACCCCCTGACCTTTCATATTGCTAGTCAAGTGGTTTGGACTTTCCCCTGACCTTTCCTCCTTGGGGATGTCATGTTGTAGATCCCCTTAGAGGAGGAACAAGAGTGGTAGAGAACGGACTCATATGACTCCCATACAAGTCCTTGCACAACCACTCCCTTAAGCCTTAAATCCTCAGGACTATAAGGTTCTGACTTGCATCACATAATCTTAGGAACAAAGCCTTGGGTCTGTTGACCACAAGAACAGAGTTTTGGTCCAACTAGAGATAACATCCAGGCCTCAGTTGTGTTTCAGCTCCAGGCCTAGAAAAGCAGCAAGGCCAGGTAAGGCTGGCATCAGGATCAGCTTCGATGAGTAGTGACCCCCTGCCCTGGTGCCAGCCAATCAGTGGAGACCACTGCCTGTAAGGCCACACCTGGAAAGCTGGTGAATATTCTATTGAGGTCCTTCCCTGTGACCTCCTCTAAAATCCCTGCCCTTACAAGTCCTTAAGGACTCAGTCCAGCTCTGTCTGGAGCACACCAGCACCTTTCCTCACCTCCTTCTTTTTCCAGCATCCCTGCACTCTCTCTCTGAAGTACACCCCGAACTTTCCATCTCTTCTTCCCCGCAGGCACACACACATACCCTTGCTTTTTTTTTCACTCCTAAGTTTCAAGGGCCCTTCTTTTGCCGCTGTAACTTGTTTCCTGAGCCCACACAGTCCAACTGGCTCACTTCTTCCACAGCTCACTTCCGCCTCTGTGACTTTATAAATAAACTTTGCTTCTATTTGAGTCTTAGCTCTGAATTCTTTCTTAGCCAGAATTCAAGTACTGAGGTTGTTGAACCAGGGTTCAATCACTGGTAACATTCTGGTGCTGTTTCACCACCAACAGATTGGTCCAAACACATGGTAAAAGAAGAAACTCAGAAACTCTCTTTTTTAGGAAACAGAGCCAATCTAACTGAACAAATAATGCAAGTAACCAATTTGTATTTTATGTTTACCAAAAATGTCTGACCTGTTTGGCTAAGAATGGTCAAGTTGAAGTATATAATGGCTCTGGTAGCTATAGTTATACAGACATCATGTAACATTTGATGAGCTTCTACTAGGTGCCAGTCACAGTGAGCAAGTTATGAAGAATCAATTCTTGCTCTCAGCCAAAAATCTGGAGTAGAAGCCAAATATAGCTTACTTATACGTGTTCTAAATTCTTCATCATTTTAAATTAAATTTTTCAAATGTTAATTTCAAAATTATATCTCTTGTAACTCAAAACTTCTCTTACGTTTAGTCAAATCATCAAGCTTTTAAATAATATTATACCTACAAAAAAACTTATACAAAATATATTTTATAATACAACTTCAAATCCAGCTGGATTTCCAAAATTCTGTATCAATATATCCAAGTACTCTTGGACTTCTTCAACTATGCTGCTCACATGTCTTATCTAAGTTTGAACACAGCTTCTTCCTATTCACCCATTCTCATCTCACTGTCTCCTAAATGGTTATATCTATGTTGTGATAACATTCACTATTTATTATACATTAAACATTTCTTCTTCACAAGCAAAAAACAAAAAGCAAACTTGCACATCTTCCTTTTGAAACTTTTAAAATGGTGTGTTTCCAGTCAACTTTCAAGCTGTTTAACTAGCAGCATTAATTATGTATTATAAAAAACAGATTTTTCAAAAATACTACCATACTTCTGCTAATAAAAATAGACACTAAATCTTGAATATAAGGAATAACCCAGGATTATTCAAATGGCATCATTTCTCCAGATAAATAAATGAAATTCAGAATAATCATAACTTAAAAGTATAGCCTGATTATTATAAAGTTGAAGAAAGATTAATTGAATAACAATATTTTATTTATTTATTTTTAAATACTTTTTAATCCTTTCTTGAGAATATGTTTTTTATTGATTTTAGAGAAAGAGGAAGGGAGAGAGAAAAACATTGATTGGTTGTTTACCATATGCACCCCAAATGGGGATGGAACCCCCAGCTGAAGTCTGTGACCTGACAGAGAATTGAACCCACAGTTTTTTGGTGTACGCTCCAAACAATCAAGCCATCTGGCCAGAGTAAATAAAAGTGTTTTAAATAGAAGAAACTGCAAATCAGAAAAGTGTTTTATGTAAATATCAATTATTTTAGCATTTAGATTTTTTTGAAGCACCAAATACTTGGTCACATTTCATATGTCATCATAAATTATCATTTTATAATTCACAAGCTGCAACCACAAATTCACATCAATTTGAAATTATTTTTGGAAAAATAATTTTCCACTATAGCTTTGTTATGTAAAGCTAGAAGCAGTTTGTGATTGAAAATACAAAATATTATACATATAATCCTGTGATGATTTCTCCCCTTGCTCATCAGAATGGACCAACTCTCCATCACCTCAGATCTGTTCCCTGGCATGGCACATGGGTGAGTTGGAACACTTTTGATAGAGAACATAGTATATTGTTATTGTTCATTTGTACCACATATAAGCAATGAATGCTTTTAAGTACTTTACCTAAGTATTCCATGAAAAGGATAGAAAAACTTTAAGGACCATCTGTTTTCTACCAGTGTCATATAAATTTAATGACAAAGTCTTGATAGATAGATAAATTCCCCTGCATTTGTACTCCTCCTGCTAACTCAGTCACAAAATTCAGGCTAAATTACTTGTGAGGTTAATTTACATTCACAGGTTTGTTGTTTGTATAGTTAGACAATACATGAAGTGTGTGACTTGGCTTATGTATGCCTGTTTTAAACCTCTGACTATATTGGTTAAAGCCAAAGGCCTTAAAGATTCCTTTCTGTAGAAGGAATAACTGATTGTGACTGACATGTAGTTTAAAGGGGAATCACATTTTGAAGGAATTGAACGTTTATCTGATCATCTGAAAGAGAAATATTAAGTATTATTGATGATTGTAGATCATACCAGTACTGTACATTTCATTGGACAGTCTCAGCGCGCCCCCTACCGGTTATAATAAAAAGTAGCAAAAATGAAACAGACCAAACTTTGTTTTAGCATCTCCTGACTTTCATGGAAAATGCTAAGTGCAGACCTTACATTTTATTTGGTTCAATGGATCTGCGGATGGACAGCTATTTTCAAATTGGAGGGCGCCATTGTGAAATAATCCCACACACAACGACCTCCAATGCCATCACTAACAATTCTTTTTCCCTTTCTCTCTCTCTATCCCTCCCAACGTGGAGTGTGTGTGTGTGTGTGTGTGTGTGTGTGCATGTGTGTGAGCGTGAGAGCCTTGGTCTCTGTCTCCAGGACTCCAAGTTCATTTGAAGGCTCCAGAAAGCAGGTGCCCGGAGTCCTGGGCTTTGATTTAGGGTGTCCCCTGCGCCCCCTGCAGGAGTCTCAGGAAACCCAAGGGCAACACATTCAGAGCATTGCTGCTGCCACCCCCAGTCACACCATCTTGCTTCCCTTCACTCTGTCTGGGTTCCAATTCCCTGTCTCTAGGGTCACCCTGGGAGTGGCCCTACTGCTTAGACGCTAGACGACCATTAAGCACCCAGACCTGGAGAGTGTGTAAAGGAGTCCTGGTCAGGTACATCCTGCACCTGTGGCTGTGTCATGAACAGTCTCTACGGCCCTCTTTAAAGTCTTAAAGCCCAAGTTCCCTATATATTTTGGAGATTAACCCCTTATGGGATGTGTCATTGGCAAATATGTTCTCCCATACAGTGGGCTCCCTTTTCATTTTGTTGATGGTTTCTTTTGCTGTACAAAAGCTTTTTATTTTGATGTAGTCCCATTTGTTTATTTTCTCCTTAGTTTCCATCATCTTAGGAGATGTATTGGTAATGGCTACAAGAAATGTCTGAGATTTTGCTGCCTATGGTTTCTTTCAAGATTTTTATGGTTTTACATCTTACATTTAAGATTTTTTGCTTGTACCTATCCCATTTTCCCAGCACCACTTATTTATTTTTATTATTTTTTAAATCTTTATTGTTGAGAGTATTACAGATGTTCCCCTCCCCCCCCCATTGTCCCGCTCCACCCCATGCCTTCACCACCCTACTGTCTGTGTCCATAGGTTAGATCTGTGGTTAATCTCTTCCTGCCCCCCTTCCTCCAAGATTCGTCAGTCTGTTCCATGCTTCCATGCCCTTGGTTCTGTTTTATTCACCGGTTTATTTTGTTCATTAGGTTTCTTGTTCATTTTTTTGATTTTTAGATTCGATTGTTAATAGGTATGTATTTGTTGCCATTTTATTGTTCATATTTTTAATGTCTTCTTCTGCTGCTTATTCATCTTAAATAATACCCTTCAACATTTCATATAATCCTGGTTTTGTGGTGAATCCTGTAGCTTTTTTTGGGGGGAGGGGGCGGTCTGTGAAGCTCTTTATCTGACCCTCAATTCTAAATGAAAGCTTTGCTGGGTAAAGTAATCTTGGTTGTAGGTCCTTACTATTCATCACTTTGAATATTTATTGCCACTCCCTTCTGGCCTGCAAAATTTCTGTTGAGAAATCTGTTGAAAGTCACATGGGTGCTCTCTTATAGGTAACTAACTGCTTTTCTCTTGCTGCTTTTACAATTCTCTCTTTGTGTAAACCCTTGGCATTTTAATTATGATGTATCTTGGTGTGGTCCTCTTTGGGTTCCTCTTGACTTGTAAGTCTATTTCTTTCACCAGGTAGGGGAAGTTGTCTGTCATTATATCTTGCTCTCTCTCTTCCACCTTTGGCACCCTCTTAATGCAAATGTTGGTACACTTGAAGTTGTCCCAGAGGTTTCTTATACTTTCTTCATATTTTGGATTCTTTTTGCTCTTCTGCTTGGGTGTTTTTTGCTTTCTCGTATTTCAAATCATTGATTTGATTCTCAGAACCCTCTACTGTTGAATCTCTGTAAATTGTTCTTAATTTCACTTAGTGTAGGCTTAATTTCTGGCTGGTCCTTTTTCATGTTTTTTGACATTTTCACTAAGATCTTTGAAAGTCTCATGAAGATCCTCGGGTAACCTATTAACCATGGTTTTGAACTCTGTATCCAGTAGTTTGCCTGCTTCCATTTCTTTCATTTGTGACCTGTTTCTTTGTCTCTGCATTTTGGCTACTTCCCTGTGTTTGTTTCAATGCATCAGGTAGAGCTACTATGTCTCCTGAAATTGGTAGAGTGGTCTTGTGTGGTAGGTGTCCTGTAGGGCCCAGTGGCTCAGCCTCCCTGGTCACCTGAGCTGGGCACTCTAGGTGCACCCCTTTGTGGGCTGTGTGCACAGTCTTGTCGTAGTTGAGCCTTGATTGTTGTTGGCATCTCTGGGAGGAATTGACCTCTAGGCCAATTGGCTTTGAAGACCAGCTAAAGTGGGAGAGCTGCTGTGCAGGAGGCAAGGTCCAGCTGTGAAGCAAGGCAGGCTGGTGCTAGTGCCGGGTCTGGGACCTTTTATTGATAAGTTTGGGACATGCTGCCACCAGTTGGAACTTGTTTGAGAGATTTTGGCAAAGTCTGAAGCCTAAGTCAAGACTGGCCAGTCATATAGAAAAGTTGCTGCAAACAGCTTGGGTGGAGCTGCAAATTGGATGGGGTAGGGTCTCAGGGAATCCCCAGGGTAGAGAAACAGTATGCTCCAAGCTGATGGAGACTCAGATATGGCTGCCAGTCAGCCCTGTGATAGGGGAGGTCCCAGCACAGGGACAATGACCCTTGTAAGCTCCCCTGTCTGGGAGAAAGCTGACCCAAAGTTCCTACCCTGATGTCAGACAATCCAGATCCTCTCCCTATATGTCTGGGTTCCCAGTGCCGGAGCTTGGAAGAAGCCAGACATTGTAAGTTTGTGTGTGTGCCCTTTAGTAGGAATACCCGAGATTCCAGCAGCCTCCTTGTCACAACCACAATCCCTCCTGGATTTTAAGGCCCAAAGTTAGGGGACTTCTTTTCCCAATTCTGGAGTCCTGGCATGGGGCTGGCACCTCCTGCTCCTCACTGGAGGAGACGATGGAGATGATCACTCCTGATGAAGAAGACAGTGCACACAGGTGATGAACCAGTCCATGCTGTGCCTCCGGCCCTCCTCCCATCTCAGTGTGCTTTCTATTTTACTTCCCGAGCTGTGGGACTACAGCCAGCTTTCAGGCGGCTCTGAATGATGGTGGTTCTGATTTTAGATGCACTTTTGATGTGGTTGTGGGAAACGGCGAGTATAGGCATTTTGGTACATTATATTTTCTTATATGTAGTTTATGGTTTCAGGTTTTATATTTAGGGCTTTGGTCTATTTTGAATTAATTTTTGTATATGGTGACAAAGAGCAGTCTCCTTTCCTTTTTTTAGCATGTGGCTTTCAAATTTTTCCATCACCATTTATTGAAAAGGTGTGGGTTTTTTCCCCCTCTCTAACGTATGTTTTTGTTCTTTTGTAGAAAATTATTCGCCCACCTATATGTGGGTTTCTTTCTGGGCTCTCAGATCTGTTCCATTGGTCTGTGTGTCTATCTTTCTGTACATACTATGCTATTTTGATTGTGGTTGATTTTTGGTATGATCTGTACTCTTCTCTTATTTTGTACTTTTGTCTCACCACTTTTTAAAGTGATGCCAAAGGGACAGGCAAACTAAATGAATTTTCATAGGTGGGACAGAGATGTAAAGAAATCCTTCAATATAAATATAACACATATAAATAAATACATATGAATAGAGCTATGGTTTAGGTACAGACCTATGTGGAACTATGGTATATCAGTTTTCTATTGCTGCATAACAAATAGCAGTTTTAACACAATGCACAGTATCTCACAGTTTTGTGGGTCAGGAATTCAGGTACAGACTAAATGGGTCCGGTGCCAGAAGGTGCTAGAAGCTCCCATCTGGCGGGCTGACAAGGGAAGTGTCTAATTTCAAGCTCACTCAGATTGTTGGCAGAATTAATTTCCTTGTGGCTACATGATTGCATTCTCCAGTAGCTTCCTGGCTGTCTGCTGGCAGTGACCCTCACCTTCTTCCTTGGTGTGCTGCCCCAGTGTGGCTGCTTGTTTATTACACCAGACAGGAGAGTCCCCAGAGCAAGTCAGCTGGCAAGATGGAGTCTTACATAATGAAACAGAATTACAGGAATGACATCCATCATTTCTGTAACATTCTGTTGATTAGAACAGTTTCATTGCCGCCTCAGCATGGCTCAGTGGTTGAACATCGACCTATGAACCAGGAGGTCACGGTTTGATTCCTGGTCAGAGTACATACCTGGTTGCAGTCTCTATCCCCAGAAGGGGTGTGAGGAAGGCAACTGATGAATAATTCTCTCTTGTCATTGAGGTTTCTCTCTCTCCCTTCCTCTCTGAAATTATATATATATATATATACTAGAGGCCCGGTGCACGAAATTCGTGCACGGAGTGGGGGTGGTGGGTGGTGGTGGTGTCCCATAGACCAACCTGCACCCTTTCCAATCAGGGACCCTTTGAGGGATGTCCGACTGCCCATTTAGGCCCGATCCCACCGTTGGGATCGGGCCTAAACGGGCAGTCAATGTCCCTTTCATAATCCAGGACTGCTGGCT
>PVJC01054456.1:0-10473 GCA_004026665.1 Murina feae | reverse complement strand
TGGGTTCATGGGTGGATGCATGCATGTATTAATGCTTGGTTGGACCTCAGAAAGGAAGACAGGCACACAAACCCTCTGCCACTCTACTTGGAATCACTTTGAGGACAATCCATCTCCTTTGGAACTTTCCAATGACGCCTGAATTTGACTCTGGATGAGATACCCCTGAGAGTTCTGCAGGAATAAGGAGGCGATACACAGGTTGCCCAGGGCCAGAATGGCTTCCGTGTCCTCATCACAGGTCTTCCGTCTTCCTGGGCGCTCAGACCCCTGCCCTGCCAAGATGACAGGGCACGGCAGGGCCTAGCAAATCTGGCTCATCAGCCTACGCTGTTGTTCATGAGCCTCTCAGGAGGCTGAGGAGGGCAGGAGGGACCTGGTCCCAGAGGCCACAGGATCAGTTTCCAGTACACACTCTTAGTGGCCACCGTAGTTTCTGTAGGAGCCGTTTAGGCTCAGGTTCCCCACCTGTTGGCTGGTGTTGGCTTGGATACTGGGTTGGGGTCCTTCCCACTCTAGCACCAGCCCCAGGATTAAGTCGGAGCCCTGCGGAGTGGCCATGAAGGCTGGTAACCCACCTGCCAGCTGGTACCGGGACACAAGTGAACCACAAGGAGGAGTCTTCTGGGTGCTCCACTCCTTTGGTGCCCACCTCACCCCCCCAAATCCACTCAACAGATATTTCATGAGCACCTACCATGTGCTTCCTCTCCTGCTCACCTGGACTGCCCCTGGCTTCCCTGGACCTGCCTCTGGTCACCCTGAACCTGACCCCCTGGGAGCCGTCTCCAAAGATAAACCCAGCTGTCCTGCCCCAGCTCAAAGCCCATCAGGGCTGCATGACCCCAGGCTGGTCCTCCTGGACCGTATCCCCTCAAACCTATTTCTCACTGTTAGGGTTTGGGCCAGTGACACTGGCTGTGAAAGAATTCATGACTAAAAGAAGAGATAGATGCAGAGAGAAAGTGTATTTTTGCTTCCCCTGAAGGGAAAGGGCCGGTGCATTGCTAAACAGTACAAGAGCAAAGAACAAATGCTGTTCCCCCTTTCAAAGCCTTGGCTGCTGTTGCTAGGTGACAAGGCAGGGAGGAGAATGTAGGGGCTGGAGTTGAGCAGACATCAGAGGGGTTGTCTTTGAAAAGTTTGTTTGCTGTTTTTACTCCAGGCAGATGTCGTAGGGAGGTGTCTTTATCAGCATCTCCCAAAGCCTGTAAGGCATTCTTAAAGCGAAAGTTATGAGGAGCTCAGCAGAGGCTTGAAGGGGAGAGGGAAAGGGAACTTTCCACTCATTATCCCTGAGCTGTAACCCAGCAAGGAGGAGGGGGATGCAAGAATGTAGACTTGAGAGTAACTTGTCTTACAGTTTGGACAGAGGGGCTGTTTGAACCAGGGAGCTAACAATCTTGGAGTTTAATTACCAGGTGCTTCTCATACATTGTAGAAGGCTGCAGCTAAGAGAAAGAAAGGCCTTTCATCCTCGTTCTCCCACCCACACCCACCGCCACTCTACGCTTCTGATTCTGCAGCCACACTCGTCCCCCGGGGGTCCCCTGAAACCGGGCGCTGCCTGCAGCTGGGTCAGCTGGGCCGCACTGGAGATACAAGGCTGCTTTTTAGGGGCACGGTTAACCACAGACTAGGCCAGGGCCTAAGCAGAGCAGTTACAGCGGGGCCGTCACCATCAGACGGACACAGATGGGGCTCGTCATCGGGTGGCTCTGCTGGTGGGAGGTGAGACCAGGCACAGGGCCCCTCTCGGGGTCTTGTCTGGTTCAGACTGTGGTAAACGGGGAGCTGGCTGGGCCTAGGATAACCCTGCCCCCTCCTTCTGACCCAGGTAACCTGGGCTCCCAGCTGGTAGAATATAAGGAGGAAATGTACATCACGTCAGACTGTGGGAGGACCTGGCGGCAGGTAAGGAGGCAGGGAGGGGCCGAGCCCACCTTGTGCTCATTCTGTGACCCCCTCCCTCCCAGTGGGCGGCTGGGCACACAGCTCCCGTTAGCAGATGTTACATCCCCGCTGGCCCAGTCCACCAGCTGTTCCACGGCCATTGCTGGGCCTGGCTCAGCTCCACCCGGTCACCGTGAACGTGGAAGCAAAGGAAGTGAATACCAGAAAGGGGGATGGGGTGGAGGTGCTGGCCTGTCCTCGCAGGAAACCACTTGGGGACTCCAAGGCATTGGCTGAATGGAAACAAGAGGCCAACAAGTGGGGGCATGGATGACCCCAGGGTCCCGGCAGGGAGGCTGCTGGGTGGAGTCATGGAGGAGAAAGAAGGAATGGGAAGAGGAGGCTGGGGGGGTCGCGGTGAGCCTGGGGGTCGCGGTGAGCCTGGGGGGCCGTGGTGAGCCTGGGGGGCCGTGGTGAGCCTGGACACCTTCCTGGGTGAGGATCTGCTGTGCCTGAGAGAAGAGGCCCCGCCAGGCTCACCGCGGGGAAGGGAAACGAACGTGAGGCGGAAATGCCCCCTGTGCTCCGTGCAGCCCGTGGAGCTCAGGAAGCAAGGAGCCCAGGGAGGTGGTGGTGGATGCACCTGAGCAGCCGCTGGGGCTCAGCAGCCGACCCGGCGCTCAGCCCAGTGGGGCCTGGTCCCCCTGCACCCGCCACTCACTCCCAGCAGAAAGGGGCCTGCGGGTCGCCCCCTCATGGAGGGACCCTTTCTGTTTGAAACCCTATGAGCTCGCTGTAGACCTTGGTGTGCGCCTCCCCTTCCCGTTGCTAGAAAAGCTCGGGGTTTGGCCCCTTTCGTCCCCGAGCACCCCAGCCGCAGCCCATCTCCCCAGGGGGCATGTGGGTCCCCAGCGCACCCCATTGCCGCAGCCCTGCTGGAGGGCCGGCGCCTTTCATTACGATGCAGGACACACGGTGTTGGAAAAGGGCAAAAGTGGTTTATGACATTTCTACCTCCCGGAGCTAGTGGCGCGTGTCTGCACGTCCTTAAAGGTCAGCAGCCGTCCATCCGTCACGGAGCCCGGGGCAGGCACAGGGTCTCACTCCAGGACCCTTGCAGGCGTGCATGGCCCCTGGCTGGGACCTCAGATGGGGATGTCAGGGTTCCTGAGAGACGCCGGCTCAGGGCTGAGTGTGGGCCTGCCCTCAGGGTGGGGTTCCCTTCCCGAAGGATGGGGGGGATGCTGGGGGCGCGAGTGCCCAGGGAGGAGAGGAGGGGCACCCGTGTGAGCACATGGGGGTGTCGGGAGGAGTTTGCTGGGGGTGGGAGGGGCCGGGGACCAGGTGGGACAAAGGTCGGGTAGGGCACAGCGGGTGACCAGGTGTGTCAGAGCTCTCAGGGCGCGTCACAAAGGCCAGCAGGTGTGCCCGTTCATGGCGCCCCCTGGGGCGATTGAAACTGCAGCCGGGAAGCGTTGAGGATGGATGCCCTGGGAGCCCAGGGTGCTGAGGAGGCAGGAAAGGGAAATGGGGTTGAGGACGCCTGCCCCTCCGCCCTGCTGCCTGGGGCTGGCCAGGGCACAGACAGCCGCAGCCAGGGTGCCAGCGCCCCTGAGACCCTGCTGGGGAGTTTGGGAAGCCCCGGAGCCCCCTTTTACAGAGGCCCAAGCTGATGAGTGTGGGGTGGTCTGTCACCTCCCTCATCCAGGAATCTGTTGCTATTACCGTAGCCTCAGGCAGCATGCTCATCCCAAGGTAATGGTTAGGACACAGGGCACCGGGCACCCAGTCCTCTGATCCCTGCAGCTGCGTCCGGGGAGTCGGCACCGTTAGGCGTAACTGGGGAGAACCCGTTAGCGCCCTGGCACCAGGAGGGCTTCCTGGAGGAGGCAGCACGGGGCTGAGCCTAATGTGAAGTGGGGGTTTGCTGTTCCTGAGGATGTGCCTCCTAACTGCTCCGCTTTTTAAAAAATATATGTATTTTTTATTTATTTCAGAGAGAGGAAGGGGGGAGAGAGAGAGAGAGAGAGAGAAGCATCAATGATGAGAGAGAACCACTGATTGGCTGCCTTCTGCGCGCCCTACAGGGGACCGAACCCACAACCCAGACATGTGCCCTGACCAGGAATCGAGCTGTGACCTCCCGGTTCACAGTTTGATACTCAACCACTGAGCCACACTGTCCAGGCCTCCCTGCTTTTCTAAACGCCGTTCCTTCTCTCCATCTTCCTGTCATCGGCCTTGTTGGCGAGTGTCTCATAGAACCCCGTCCCCCCCTTCCCCATCCCCCCCTCAGTGTCCACCTGCGCTGTCCTTCCTCACGCCCCTCGCTGGTCTAGAAGCTGGCATTCGCCATCCGTCCATCCCCGTGGGCTGAGTCTCCCTGGTGTGGCAAAGCCTGGGATGGCCCGGGGCACGGGAGCCCTCAGCTCGGCCCCGGCCCAGCCTGCGTGGGGCGGGCTCTGCTCCCCGCGAGGCCCCGCCCCCTCAGGTGCCGCTGTTCCTGCAGGTGTTCGAGGAAGAGCACCACATCCTGTACCTGGACCACGGCGGCGTGATCGTGGCCGTCAAGGACAGCTCCATCCCCTTGAAGACCCTCAAGTAACGTTGGGTGGGCGGGATCCCCTCAGAACGTTCCCCTCCCCAGGGCAGCGCCCAGGGCAGCGCCACTCAACCCCACCAGCGGGGGTGGCGGCAAGCTGGGCACACCCACCTGAGCAGCTCCCCAGGCCGGGGGTGGGGAGACAAGGAAACAGAGGTGACAGTGCAGCACCCAAGGGAGGCCTGGAGCTGCGGGGCCCAGAAGAGGCCCCCGCTGTAGTCTAGGGGAGCAAGGAGGGCTTCCCAGAGGAGGTGACTTTTAAGCATCAATAGGAATTACTTAAATAGAGAAGGTGGGGCCAGATAGGGAATCCAGCAGCTTGTGCTCAGAGAGAGAGGGTTTGCCATCAGCCCTGGACATTGAAGGACATGTGGAGCAGGGAGTGCAGGTCTGAATTCTGGATCCAGAAGGCAGAGTCAGGGAGCTGCCGGGAAGCCAGTATCACTTCAGTCTGAAAGAGCTTTCTGCACTCAGAGCCAGCAGCACCGTGATACGCTGCGCTGGGAGGCAGTAAGCTGCTCGCTGGCCTAGCTGCCCTGGCCTGGCTCAGGCGTTGGGGGCGCTGCAATCCAGGGTGCCAGGCAGCACCCTGACTCCTTGGTCTTGTTGCTAAGCAGATGTGGATGCCGCTCACTTGGTGCTGGCAGGTGGCTGCTGCGGGCCTCCCAGGAGAGAGCAACGCCAGGGGTCCAGTTGGGGCCTGGGTGCTGGGCTGGCCCTGGGGGCACACAGCTCCCTCCACGCTGGTCTCCCGGGCACCTTAGCTGGCAGCAATGGTCCCCGGACACAGGCAGGGCTGGGTCCAGGGCAGCGGAACTGGGCGCGGGGAGGCCCCTGCTGCCCGCGGACGCTGACGCTCTGTCCGCAGGTTCAGCACAGACGACGGCCTCACCTGGAGCAACTACAACTTCACTGACACGTCCGTGTTCGTGGACGGGCTGCTGAGCGAGCCGGGCGAGGAGACACTGGTCATCACGTGAGTCCCCGGGGCGGGGCAGGCTGGCCCCCAGGAGCTGTGCCTAGGGCCACCTTGGCCTCTGCTGCTCTGAGGTGGCTCAACGCTGACCCTCACCCCCTTCCTCGCTCTCCCCTCCTCTTCCCACCAGCCTCCTCCTGGCCTCCCCAGCCACGACAGTGGCCACTCGTCTGTCCCTGTTCGGGGACACCCTTCCCCTGCCCTGAGCTCCTGGCTGTTGAGAGGTGCAGCCAGAGGCCTAGCTGCCTCTGGGCCACTGCCCACTCCACCTCTCGAGTTGATCCCGTATTATTACTGTTTCCGTTGTTGTTATTGGCGGTTGTGAGGGGTGCGAGGCAGGTTGCACAGTGAGGCCCTAATTCCAGACGGGCGGGTGTGGGCGCTCCCTGAGCCTCGCGGGGGGCCTGGCCCTGGTGTCTGGGTCTGAGGCTGAGCAAGTGGCAGTGTGTCCCCTGGTGGCCGCGGTGCAGGTGGGCACCGAGGCGAAGGGGACGAGGGGCTGGACGGGCCCGTGTAAGGCTCCTGCCCCTTCGCTTCCAGCATCTTTGGCCACATCAGCTACCGCTCCGAGTGGGAGCTGGTCAAGGTGGACTTCCGGCCGTCCTTCCCCAGGCCCTGCCGCGCCGAGGACTACAGCGCCTGGGACCTCACCAACCTGCAGGTGGGGGGTGGGGGGGTTCCCCGCAGGCCCACCTCCCTCGGCAACCCTCCCCTCCCCCGCGCAAGGCCATGGGCCTCTCCTCCTCCAGGAAGTCTTCCCAGCACCCTGACCGCCCTGGACACCAGTCGTTCTGGGGTTTCTGGCCCCTTCTTGGTGCCTGGGCTGCTCGGGGCTCAGTCACACCCGGGGCACAGGTCCCCGGCCCCAGCCCAACCGCGGAGCCAGGTGTGCTTGGGGGCCAGGGGTTCGGATCCTGGGAAGTGACACGCATCGGACATGACCTGACGCCCTGTGTGGGCTGGCAGCCCCGCCCCGTAACCTCCACACACGTTTCCACCCAGGAGGTGCCGCACGCGCTCCCGGGGACGTGGTGGGACAGAGATGGCCTCCCTGGGCGCAGGCAGGCGGAGCCCCAGGGGTGGTGGGGAGGCCGGGAGCACAGGAGGGGCCCTGCGCCTGTTACCCCCACAGCGCCTGTGTCGGGCGGGGCCTGTCTCAGGATCACAGGCTGCGGACTTACTGTGCGTCCACATGAGCCCTCCAGGCCATGGCTGCACCCCTGGGGTCCGAGGACCTTGAAGGCCCCCCACCGCCCGTTTCCTGCAGCCCAATGTCCCCTCCAGCCCAGATGGAGCTCGAATGGCACTTCCTCCAGGAAGCCTGCCCTGACCATCGGCTCTGGGCTCCGAGCTTTCCTCTGTCCACATGGTGCTGTGGGTGGGAGGGGCGGGAGGCTGCCCGGCTTGCCTGCAGTCTCCCGGGCCTCAGTTTCCCCACCCCACGCTGCCGCTGCAGGGTGACGGCTGCCTCATGGGCCAGCGCAGGAGCTTCCGGAAGAGGAAGGTCACATCGTGGTGCGTCAACGGGAGAAACTTCACGTCGGCGCTCACGTCCCACGTGTGCCCGTGCCAGGACTCGGACTTCCTCTGGTGAGGGTTCTGTCCCCGGGCTGCCCGCAGCGAGGAAGGGGTGGGAGAGTCCGGGCGGGGGCGTAGAGCCACCGCAGGCGGCCTCCTGGGGGGTGGGGGGGAGCCAGGACCTGCTGCACCCCCACCCCACCCCCAGCTCCCCTCTCCTATGGTGCCCACTGCCCCCAGGACAATGCCCAGGTTCCGGAACCCAGCTCATGGGGACTCTGCCCACCCGCCTGGCTCCCAGCCATCCTCACCCTCGCCATCCTGTCCCTTACACTCGGGCCGCCTCCTCCTGTAACCCCCTGCACCAGCGTTGAGGGGCTGGTGCGCCCTGCAGGGCCCCTGCCCTCTCTCCCCCTGGCTGTCTCCTGCTCTTCCTGGAGGTTCAGCACACCACCTCCAGGCAGCCCTCCAGGACGCCCAGGCTGGGCTCAGTGCTCTCCTGTGTGTTCCCAGAATTCCCTCGGCATCCCCTCTCACCTGGAGCTGCTGGAGGTGTTCAGGCCTGTCTCCCCTCGGCGCAGGGCCCTGTGGCTGCGCCTGTGACTCCCTGCTTCCACCTCCTGATGGAAGTTCTTTCTCCCTCCAGTGACTATGGCTTTGAGCGCTCCCTGTCCGACACCAACAAGTGCTTTGCCAACTTCTGGTTTAACCCCCTGGCGCCCCCTGACGACTGTGTCCAGGGCCGGACCTACACCAGCAGCCTCGGGTGAGCGCACTCGGCCTCCTATTCCGGCTCCTCCGGGCAGACCAGGGGAGCCCCAGCTGCCCTCCTGCCCGGTGCCCGCAGCCCACCCCCCCACCCCCGCTGTGTGGGAGAGAAGTTGGGGCTGAGACGCCCTGTGCCGGAGCTCCTGAGGGGGGCCCGGAGCCCACATGGGCCGGCACCGGGGAGTAGCGTGCGCTGAGCTGGCTCTGAACAAAGATGACAGGAGAGAAGGCCCGAGGTGCCCGCAGCTCTCGCCGCTGCAGGGGCCGAGCCCGGGGAAGGAACACCCGCTCCTGGTGCTCCGAGCCCCTGCGGTGCCGGGACCTTCCCACTCGCCTGCGGAAGTGAGGCGGCTCTGAGCGGAGCAGGAGGCGACCTCGGCGACCTTAGGCCTCAGCTCGAATGGCACTTCCTCCGGGAAGCCTTCCCTGACCACCTGCCCAGGCCCAAGCTTCCCTGTCACGGCACAGGTCCGGGACCTGCCATCGCTCCCAGCTGTGAGCTCACCACACAGAGGAGGTGGCCCTCAGGGCGCGGGTGACGGACGCAGCTGTGGGTGAGGGCCAGGTGCCACTGGATGGTCCTCCTCGGCCAGAGGCGGCCATGGTGGCTCGCCAGTTAGCGACATGGGCACCGTCAATGCAGAGACCGTGAGCCTGCAGCTCGGGCCCCAGACATCGAATCATGACCCTTGGGTCACTCACCCTCCTCGGGCCTCAGTTTCCCCTCGAAAGGGAGCAGAGGACGCAGGCAGGTGGAGGCAGGAGGCGCCTGATGGCGAATGGAGGTCTTAGCCAAGAGCCACCGGCGACAAGCAGGTCCCTTGCCTGGCTGCGGGGGCCCATCCCCCACCCCACCACCTTCTGCAGACCTGACCCGCCCTCTGACCGCAGGTACCGGAAGGTCGTGGCCAACCTGTGCCAGGGCGGCGTGGACCCGGCGCAGAACCCGGCGCCGCTGCCGTGCCCCCTGACCCCGCCGCGGGGCCTGCGGGTGAGCATCGTCGGCGACGCGGTGGCCGTGCGGCCTGGGGACGACGTGCTGCTCGAGGTGCGGCAGGAGCAGGTGAGCCGGGGCCGCCGTCCGAGGGCCCCGCCAGGCGGACCCGCGTGGGCCTCCCCGGAAGCCCCTCGCAGGCCCGGCCAGCAGGAGAGGCCGAGCGGCCGCACGGGAGAGCAGCGTGGAGTGCGGGCCGCCGACACGCGTGTCCGACGTCTGTGCGGGCGTGCCCGGCTCCCTCCCTGCTCGGGGCCGGCAGGCCGTCCGGCCTCCATCACACTGATTTAGTGCGTTTGGAAGCTGAAGGGAAGAGGAAGCTCAAGACAAACGATGACTTAATCCCCAACCAAAGGTGCTTCCTATAAACAGATGAGAGGGAGATGGAGGTAGAGACAGAGACAGAGGGAGAGACAGAGAGAGAGACAGAGAGACAGAGAGAGAGAGATGGAGATAGAGATAGAGAGACAGAGAGAGAGACAGAGGGAGAGACAGAGAGAGAGAGATAGAGGGAGAGAGACAGAGATAGAAAAGAGAGAGATGGAGACAGAGAGATAGAGGGAGAGAGATAGAGACAGACAGAGAGATGGAGAAAGAAACAGAGAGAGAGAAACAGAGATTGAGATGTACTGGGTGTCCCCCTCCCCCCCAAAGATCTGTATGTAAATGTCCCTCAGTCCCCTATGTTTATTTTTCTTTCTTTAGTACAAGTGTTACATTTTCTCCTGACTTTAAAAATAGCCCAGACTCATTATAGAACCCTCGAGAAACATAAAAATATCGGGAATGTAAATGTCCCCAAACTCCTGTTCCCCGGGTGGCAGCTGCTAACCCGGCTGTCCTGCTGTGCAGCCACCGCGGGGCCCGCCCACGTCCTCCTTCAGACGGGACACGTGCTCGTGGCGGCACATCGGACAGGAAGCAGGAAGCAGGGAACCAGGCACATGCGGGATTCGGGTCACAAAGCAGCTGAGCTGCGGGGCTGGGCTGGGCGCTCCGTGGAGAGCGTGTCCTTCACAACGTGGTGCCAGGGGGTGGCGGGCGATGACCTCAAAGGGCTTGGATGTTGGAGGGCCGGGAGTCTGGGCGGTGCCGACAGGGAAACTGAGGCCAGAGCAGATGCAGAGCTGCACCTGGAGGGCGGGCAGCCTCCCCCACCCCTGCCTCACTCAGGGGCTCCTGTCAGCTGGGAACCGAGGTTCAGACAAGTTCAGGCGCCACCAGAGCCACACATGGCAAACGGCAGCGATGGCACTGGGGCCCAGGCCTGGGGACTCCTGGCAGAGGGCACTGGGGCCATGGCCCTGAGTCCGGGCACCCCAGGCAGGGGAGGGACGCCTCTGCTCACAGAGCATCCGGAAGTGGCCGAGGGTGAAGCCCCTGCCCGGCCTGGGGTCCCCTGGACCCTCAGTGTGGACCCGGCCGCTGCCCCTGAGCTCCGGGGGGACGTCCAGGCAAACACAGCCCTTTGCTGCCCCCTAGCGCCTGGCCATCTGTTCTCTGGAGCCTGGACGGGACCAGCCCACTGCCCAGGGGGCCCTGAATCAGTGGGGCTGGGCGGCTGGAGGGAGGGTGGCCACCCAAGGAAGGCTCTCGGAGAAGAGGGAGGCCTCGGCGCAGTGCTGCCTGGAGGAGGCGGCTGGCTTCCTCTTCACAGCCCAGGGAGGAGAGTGGGAGCGCAGGGAGGGCCATATGCGCACACTCGTGCACACTCACACCCAC
>PVJC01054455.1:0-10511 GCA_004026665.1 Murina feae | reverse complement strand
CTACATCCACCTTACTTCTGAAGGAGCCAAATTCTGAATTCTCACTTAGAATTTAGATAAATGCAATAACATGTGACACTTCAAAGGGTCTGTAATCACTATAATTCTGCTTTTCTGAAACCACTCATGGGAAAGTCTTGCCTTTGCCTCATGGTCAGCATGTGGGTCGCCTTGTTAGCTTGATACTGCACGATGTGGGCGGTCAAGGCTGGCCCCAGTTTGACATAGGCCCCTCTGTTACTGCCAACTGCATAGTAGTTGGAAGCAGAAAAGACGGTTAACACCTACATTAAGAGAAGAGAGACAGGCATTCAGGTTCCCTGGAGAATTCTTTGCCTTAATCCTAGAGGGTCCAACCCAATTTTAGGGGCTGCTGTTTCTCCTTGACCTCACCTATGGGTCTTTATTTAAAGTTATTAATGCTATTGGGGCAAGAGTTGTGACCCACGTAATAAAAACTTGAATTCTGATAAAACATCCACAACATATTTTCTTCACATTTTTTTCCCAAGTAAAACTAGGAGGAGTCATAGAAAAAAATTCATTGATTCAACTTAGAGGCTGCCTGGGCCCAATGAACTGAGGCGGCCATTATAACCAGCACGCAAATAAGTTACTAACTAGCTGGTGTGAGCCCTCAAAGCAGTTTCCCACAGTGCGGAGCCCCCAAGATGCTCTGTGAAAAAAGTTTCCATTGTCAATATATTGGAAAATGCTAAGCACTGCACCCTTTTCTGGAGATTTACAATGAATATAGAAAATTAAGAGTCCTTAGAAGTCCTGCAATAAAGAAACTTATGTAAGTATTAATTAAACATTTCTTATATTACTTGATCTCTTATTTTGTCTGCATAGGAAACTGTTATTCTCCTGTAGAATTACTATTCCTGGGAATACTCTCATCCAGATGGTATTAGCCTAGACAAACACTGCAGGATTTAGAGATGCCCAAAGGTTAGGCAGGAGCAGACAAACAATCCAGAATCCCGCCTGGGGCACAGTGAGAAGTCCTGCTACTCTGTGCTGCTGTTTGAGACATGTGACAGCCAGCAATGTGAGTGAAAGAACAGAGATGTGGCTGGGAAAACCCCAGGCCACATTTGCATCCATGAAATGGGAGCAAACTTCCCCTGACTTTCCTCTCAGGGTATTGGTGAGTGGGGGCCTCAAACAAAACTGAATTTTAAAGAGGCTCTAAAAGCCAAGGATAAATTACTGTGAAGGTCCCAGTGATGGTTTGCAGGCGGGTAACAAATACAAGGCACAGATGGTTGTGAGGAGACTTTGCTTATCCAGACCTGGGAGGAGCAATAGGGACCGCTCTCATGCTACTGCAGAGGGTCCACCCACCTTGCGGCTGTGGCAGAATTCATAGCCTTCGGGCTTGCACTCGTGTGAGTGGATCAGGAATTGCAGGTTGTATTTCTGTAGCAGCTGTTTTGTCACATTTGGCCCAAAATAACAGCCTCCTCCTCGAACAGTGTTGGCCTTGCAGCCCTCCTGAGCCATGGGATCACTCCACAGTATATCTACAACCTGGAGAGAACAGAGGTGGTGTCTTTCCTAAAAAACTAAACAGATACTCATTCAGAGTCATTTCTGTGAATAGAGGAAGAAGAAGAGGAGGAAGAAGAGCAGGAGGAACAGCAATAAAGCGAGTTATAATCTTCTTGCTGATGGAACGTTTTTGCTTTCAATTGGGAAAAAAATGCAACTTCTGTAGGGCACAACAAAGTGAGGTGCAATAAAATGAAGTATGCCTCTATTTTGGCAAGCACTGTGAATACATTCTTAATATCTATTCCTCGTCCTTGCTAACAAAACCCTGATTGGGCGTTTGGGGTGGCAATGTGCCAAGCTAAATATTTGCTTTCTCAGCCTCTCTTGCAGCTAGGAGTAGCCATGTGACACAGTTCCGGAGATTTTGGAAAAGCCTTTGGTTGCCTGATAACAGAGGAGGACAGAACCTACTGACAGCCCTTTGGCTTTGAGCTACAGCAGCCATCTTTCTGACACATTAAAACAAACAAAAAAATAGAACAATAGCATCCAAGAAATTGTGGCTTACTTTTCACCCCAGTGACGCTAAGTCACTAAACCAAGTTTACTCAGGCAATAGAGCCTACATCTTCCCATCCTTCACAAAACTCTAAAATATGAGTCATTAGGCAAATACTATTATCTTCCTGGGATGTTCTAACCCCAGGGATGGAGAAAGATGGGCAAAAACATACCCTGAATTTACATGGAAAGATGAGATTTGATGCTTTTTAAAATCCTTGGTCCCTACTGATGGCAGCCAAATCCTAGGGAGCAGCTCCCGGCCACACCCACCTGCCTCCACTCCTCCTGAGTGGGCTCCAGCAGCTCCCTGGCTGCAGAGTCAGCTTCTGGGGTGAAGAGCCAGGGGTCCTCCTTCTCCTTGATCACTGGGAAGCCTGCTTGCTGCCGGCACCTCTCCAGCTCCAGGTCCACGGAGCGCCTCACCTGCCGGGACAGCCCTCTGGGGTCCAGGGGGATGCTGCAGGGGATGCTGGAAGAGCGTCCAGCTTTGTGGGTCTTGTGGGAGCTGAGATGAAAGGGCGAAGAGGGGAGAGAGCGGCTTTGGGGGAGAAACCATGGGGAGAGGCTCGCTGCAGAGCTCATCTGCTTGGCTTTTCCCTTCTCCTCTGCTTGCTTCTCATTCTCTTTTCTTGTTTTGCACCTCAAGGTGGAAACAATCTACAAATGTCCAGAAAACACACAGATGATGGAATGAAACCAGAGGTCCTTTTTGAGCATCAGGCCAATGCTCCTCACATTGGGGCCCACAGATAAGTGCTGGCCTGTGAACATTTTGTCCTGAGCCCGGACAAGAGAGGCACAGAACTTGGGAGGGAGCCTTTGGAAACATCTATAGCCAGTTGGCAGTGCTATGGCATTCAAGCATACCATCGGTGGCCTTACATTTTTTGCTTGAGTTTCATTTTTCTAGTCATTCAGATTTTACAAAAGTATTAATCTGTGACAAATTGGAAATTAATTGCCCAGTTGGCATGGCCCAGTGGTTGAGCATCAACCTATGAACCAGGAGGCCATGGTGCGATTCCCAGTCAGGGCACATGCCCAGGTTGCAGGCTCGATCCCCAGTGGAGGGTGTGCAGGAGACAGCCCATCAATGATTCTCTCTCATCATTGATCTTGCTATCACTCTCTCTCTCCCTTCTGCTCTGAAATAAATAAAAACATATTTTAAAAAATTGGAAAACGGTGAAGCCTGGTCTTTTGCCGCAGATAACTGGATAAATGCTAACCTATGTCATGATTTCTCTCTGGGAGCTTAGTAAATTTAGACAAGGATGAGAAAGGGCACCTTTCTCTCAGGAAGATAAGCCTTTACTGACTTTTCTGTTGTCTCACAGATACTACAGCAGAAGAGAAGAAATGCAGCTCATGGCTGAGAAATCTTGACACTTGCTGGGAGATCACATTTTATAGGAATGCTAGCTCACCTGTGAGCTCACCAGGGCAGGGAACATCTCTTTTCAGCCTAATTGGGAAGCAGGGTTGAGTATGACTCAGAGTCATCAGGGTACTGGGACCAGGATAAGAATGTAGAGGACACAAGCAGAAAGAATTCTGATCATGGGAAAGGGAGGGGCCAGGCCACAGAGCAGAGCTGTGGCATCGAGCAGCTATTCGTGGCAGGTCTGAGTGCCACAGTGAAAACTGAGGGACACGCCTCCCACAGGGATATCAGTGACAAAGGTCTAGTTCACAGGATATCTGTGCAACACAGAATCAGAGAACAAGAGCTTTCTGCAAATAGATATAAGAACACCAGAAAGTCACGTGCTGGCGTGGACTGGCTGAGGGCAAGAACAGAGAACTCCACTCAAAGAGGGTCAGCAGAACCTGAGTGATGTTTGAGGAGGAGTCCAGATTAAAGAGAACAGAACAGAGGCTATTCTGTAACAGTGGACAAGTGCTAAGTATTTCCTAGGCAGGTCGAGCCCTGGGCGCGGAGAGTGAAAGGCCACAAAATGTGAATGGGCTCATAATTACCTCTTGCTCTTCTCGTTGCCAACTCACATCGAGGGCCAGACTATCAGTCCCCCTCCGGTACCTTTATTTTAAGGATATTATCTGTTCCATGAGGCATCCCTAGTTTTGATTCTTAAGGAGAATCAAATGCTAAGATATGGAAAGTCCTTCCCAACTAGGAGCTGTCACTTAGTATGAACTAATTGCTTAACCCTAAGGCCACCCCTATAAAATACCATCCTCCTCTGTAGTTTTACATGAATAAATTCATTGGCCGTCACACCTCGATGAAGTAGCATCCTTATTTATAGTAGAAACAAGAAAACTGAGGCACAGCAATACCAAAACTATTCCAGGGCTTAAGCCAGATAACTGGCCCCAGAGCCTATTTTCTTTGTGTTTTCCTTCCAAACGGCCCTGGACTCTGTACAGATTGAGACATCACCCCTCCCCAGAGCTTTGCAAACCAACTGCTGGGAAGTTAGCTTTTTGCTAAGCCAAAGGAATCTCTAGCAATCTTTCCCAAAGTCCCCACTTCTCCTATATTAACATAATTAAATGTGATTCTTCCCATGAGATAATATGGTCTATCAAAACTTTCTGTCTCTAACTGGATGTAGCTGAATAGAAATGTTTGAATTGGAAAACAACAACAAAAAACACAATGAGGTAATAGACAACATGCAGAACTGACAAAGGAAATATTAAGAGCTGGTTTTATATCACCTGGGACCCTCCCTCTCAGTCAAGAACATGAAAGGGTTGAGACTGTGGAGACACTGAGAGGAGTTTTGCAGAAAGCTGTTGAAAATGTTGCCCGCCTCCCCTCTTCCACCTTTGCCTAGGGATTAACCTTTTCTCTTCCCCACATGGAGTCTGGTGCACAGGGACACATAACATCTTTTAGTCATCAGACCTCAAGGAGCCATAGTCAAACCAAGTAGATAGGACCTGAATCCAGAAACCTCAGAATTTGAGCTGGTACAGTGGATGAGACATGAGTATAGACTCCCTTGGGGAGGGGATGAACATGATTCTATGTGTGGGAAGAAAGGTGTGCATCTGGGAGCCACAGGCAGAGATTGAGCAGTGTTCCTACACGAACATCTGTCTATCTGTCCTCGTTAGTAATAGAAACCTGGATTCACCTTCCAACCTGCCTTTCAGCTAAGTATTGATATATGACAAAGTTGTGATCAGAAATTGTGCGTACAAAAAAAATGTCCTTAAAGTAAGGTGACCATATTTTAACATTGGTAAATTGTTAAAAATCGGGACTGTCCCGCCAAAAGCGGGACATCTGGTCACCTTACCTTAAAGGGGAGAAGCATACCTTTCTTCTGCTCTCTAATGTATGCTGGCTAGACTGGGGTCATGATGCCTGGAGCTCAAGCAGCCACGTTGGGCCATAATGCAACTTGGGAACCTGGTTCTCCCAAGGCTTTGTGGTGTTACTATTCCAGTCCTGGACTGCTAGCCTCCAGCTTTTACTTACATGAGAAACAAGTAAATATTAAGCCATTGTTATTTGAAGTTGTCTGCTACTTCAGCCAAATGGAGTTAATACTATTTCCACTAACTGAGTATAAATTTTGTAAGGTAGATGCACATATATTTTCATTTAATTCTCACAACATCTATGATACAGTTATTCATAACCCTATTGTACAGTTTTAGAAACTGAGGTTACACTAAGTTAAGTAACCTGTTCAAGGTTGCATAACTATAAGCAATATAACTGTTTTCTTTTCATCATAGACTCTTACACGTGTATGGTATCTTATGACTTCTCTACTCCAACTGTTATTAGATCAGGGATGGAAACAAATGGTACCAGGTCCCCCCTCTCATGTCCATGGGAAACATCACTAATTGGTCACAGCAACTTGCTCCCTGAGCCCAGCTATGCATTCTTAGTCCTTCTTTTAATGGTCTAATGCAGCAATTTCCGAACTGGTGTGCCATAAGAATTTTTAAAACATGCAACACCTGAACTTTTAGTCAGGACACTGACCTCTTTTTCCTTAGATTGTCAAATTAAAAAAAAAAAAAAAAGACAACCGCTAACACAATAGCCATTCACTGTGAATGAATAAATATTATATCTATTTTTTGTCAGATCAGCAAAAAAATATATTTTTTGGTGTACCGCAGAATTTTATGTGCTATGAGTTAAAAAAAAAAAAAAAGGTTGAAACTTGCTGGTCTAATTTAAAATATATATATGTTTAATGATTTTGGAGAGGGAGAGATAAAAACATCAATGATGAGAGAGAGTCATTGATTGGCTGCCTCCTGCACACTCCATACAGCCCACAACCCCAGCACACGCCCTGACTAGGAATCGAACTGTGAGGTCCTGGTTCATAGGTTGAAGCTCAACTACTGAACCACACTGGCCAGGCCTAATGGTTTAATCTTAACAGCCCTTTTTTGTCAACTGGAGACAGCATGCAAGATAACATTTATTTTATGTTCATAGGGAAACAGTATTTTGGTGAAATGTGCACTAATTTCATTATCCAGTCAGTACCTTGTGCCTGTCTAGTTTAGACAAAAGCTCTAGGTCAGTTGTTTCTGACACACCACCGTGAAGAATCAGGACCTTCTCATCCACCAGAGTGGCCAGTGGAGCCGACAGAAAACATCCTGCAGTATTTGTAGTATTTTCTTGCCGTGCGTCTGAAAAATGATATGCGCAAGACACTAGGTTGCAAATACTTCAGTCAACTATTCAGAGCTCAGAGAATCTTTTGTTTTTGGAGGCAGCCCACCTTGTATTTATGCATCACTTCCTTGGTGAAGCCATATCTAGATTTAAAAGCAAAAAATAGATATTAAATTTAGTGACAATAGTTATGACACAATTGCATTTTTTACATGTGCTTAACTATATAGAAAAGAGACTAATCATCAAAATGTTTATAATTAAACATTATCTTTGAGTAGACAAGTTATCATATATTTTAATTTTTTTCCTTTTGCTTACCTGTATTCCTTAATTTTTCTATACGCTTTATTGTTTATATAGTAAACAGTATGGGTATGTAAAAAAAAAATTAATGGTTTCATTAGAATAGTAGGATAATGTGTAAATTTTAAAAAACTTTAAAATATTATATCTTGTGTATTCTACTTTATAAAATTGAAAACCTATTTTAAAAAGCATCTAACAGATAAGGAACGCTGACAAAGTAACATTTTACAATTGCAGCAAGTAAATATCAATACCAAGCATGTTTTGGTTTGTACCGTAAGTTCACCATGTGGTCCTCATGGTTTCCTCGGTTCAGATGGAATTCTTTGGGGTAAACTAACATGAAGGCAAAAAGGACCATCAGGATCTCTACTGAATCCTTGCCTCGATCCACAAAGTCACCGTTGAACACATAGGCTCGCTCTGGGGATGGGAGGCCATTCTTCCCAACAAGAGTTCAAGTCCCAGAAGAGGCAGAGAAAGAAGGGAGTAGGAAATCAGGTTAAGCCAACGTGTACTTGACATTTACATCAGATCTAACACCAATTTGAGTTTTTGGCTCTCCTCCAAATGTAAAATGTCAGTAAGAGGTAGAAATATTTTCTGTTGGCCTTATATTTCATTTCCAGCCAGGCTAAGGTTATGACATGTTCATAAAAATAAAAATGTTTTACGCAAAGCTAGAGTGTTGTAATGTGGTATTTGCAAAGGACACTGAACTTGATCCAAAGGCCAGTTTTAAGTCCTGGCAGCATTGTTTCTAATTAAAAATAACAACTGCTAGAGATTCCTTAGGATTAAACAACATAACACATAGCAGCATGCTTTAGGAAATGCGGTATATCTATAAAGTTATCCTATCCTATATAATAAAAGGGTAAGATGCAAATAGACTAACAGCAGAACCACTGGGAATGACTAGTCACTATGACACACACTGACCACCAGGGGGCAGATGCTCAATGCAGAGCTGCCCCTGGTGGTCAGTGCACTCCCACAGGGGGAGCTCTGCTCAGCCACAAGTCAGGCTGATGGCTGCCAGTACAGCAGTGGTGGTGGGAGCCTCTCCTACCTCCTCAGCAGCGCTAAGGATGTCCGACTGCAGCTTAGGCCTTCTCCCCACTGGCAAGTGGACATCTCCTGAGGGCTCCCTGGCTGCCAGAGGAATGTCTGACTCCCACCTTAGACCCAATTGCCTGGGGAGTGGGCCTAAGCCAGCAGGTGGACATCCCCCGAGTATTTCCACACTGTGAGAGGGCACAGGCCGGGCTGAAGGATCCGCCCCCCCCCCCCAAGTGCACAAATTTTTGTGCACCGGGCCTCTAGTATTACATAAACAGGATATTCATATACTATATGTTGCTATATGCTCTGCATTTTATAATTAAAAATTGATATGAAAATAGCTTTCACTGCTTTGATAATAAATAATTCTCTTTATTTAAAAAAAAGAAAATAAATTTCTGAATAATGATTCCTTCTCTTTATTAACCTCAGATTTTGTATTTTTTAAACAGTTTATATAGTGGAATATAATGCAATGCTGGCTTTTATATTACATATTTTCTACTGTGTGTTCTAATATTTTCTATATATATAAATATGCTATGTATATTTAATATTTTAAAATCCAAGCAATACTTAATAATTTGTTTATTAGATACTGTGTTCAACTTTCTAAATTATACTTCTGAGAAAGATAGAAACTTAAATTGAACATTCATACCTTATGAAATATGAATATTAAGTCATCCAACTGACCATGTAAATCTCCTAACAAAAACAGAAAAGGAATATCAGTTTTGATTGGTCCTTACCATTGTTTCTCATTTTTTACTCTTAAAAAGGAAAATACCCAGAAAAAAACTAGCATGGTTAAGAAACTTATGGTAAGTCATTTTTCCATATGTAAGATAGGAATAATTATTAATTTCCATTGTTGCAGGGGTAGTTGATATTGAAAGCAGAAACACAATATTTCTCCTGCATAATTATCATAAATAGGAAACAACCTGTCTTATTACTGAAGCAAAAAATGGGACAGAATAGCACAGGTCTGCAAACCCAGACGAGAATGAAAGACATTTCACCCCATCTAGAACAGAAGCTGGAACTCACCTATGGGGCAGCCTTGCAACATTTTTCAAGAGAAGTTGGAAATCTGGATTTTAATATGAAATCCTCTAATTTTCAAATATTGGAAACTAATTTTTAAAATTGAAGACTATTTCAGGACCTCTCTATAAGCTGTATGTTCCTTAGAAGTGTCATTTTATGATACTTGCTATATCACAGTCTGCCTCCCCTAAATTAAAGTGTCCATCTATAATACAAAGTGTGGGGCACCATCTAAAATATCACTGAAAACATAAGGAGGTGGAAAAATTGTCACTAACAGGATTTCTGTCTGGGACAATATATATGGATGGCAGGAATATTCACTAAGTTTTGGGTTCTGGTCAAGCAATCTATATATATAAAAGCCAAGCAATGGGAATGCCGAAACAACAGGAATGACCGATTGCTTTGACAGGCACTGCAGCCCCTGATTGCCCCCCCCACCCCAATCTGGGGCAGGGCCAGCCAGACAACCTCCCATGTCCCATCCCTCTGGCCAACTCACCCTGATCGGCCCCAATCGGGGTGGGCCAGCCAGACCCCACCTGTGCACGAATTCGTACACCCAGCCTCTAGTTATAAATAAACTATCTAACAAGGGAGGGTCTGCAGGGTTTTTGTTCTGAATGGAGACATGAGTTTGGGGTCAAATATGAATTGCTTGGGAAAATAATGAAGAGGCTGAGCCCTGTGACCCCCTAGTCCTTCACTGAACCACCTCTAGTTTAAGTAACTGAGTAAATATGCAATTGCTCTCAGTGTGAAGGAGTGAAGTTGGCCTGCCCAGGTGGCCATTGAGTCCCGTCCCCCTCTCCATCTCTTCCCCCCTCGCCCCAGCCCTGCCTTTCCTCCTCCCCATCACAGGCAGAGTTTTCTAGTTTGGGTCTAGCATATAAAACCAATTCAGATCAGCTCTTACCACACACTGTGATCTCCTCACTGTAACAGGTGGAGACCCGATTGATGTTTGGCAGCTGTACCAGATGTTTTCTGGTTTCATGCAAAAGATTCAAGACATAACGAGCATGTAGCTGCTACTAGGAGGAAGAGGAGGGAGGGAACAGAACAACACTGATATTTGTGAGGGAAGATGGGCCTCCCCAAAAGTGAGCCTAGTCAACTGTCCCTGGAACCCTATGCACAGATCCTTTCTTTTTCATCCATTTTCTACCCTTGTTTCTGCTTTTCACCGTCACCTAAATGTTGAACTAATTTCCTCTATCTGCTCTATGAAAACCCCCCTGGCCTTTAGCTGAGGAGAAACACATGATTGTTCAGCCAAGTATGAATAAGTGCATGCATGCTGATGGTACTGAGCAATCCTGACATTACTGGGAAAATCACCCCAACTCCTCCTGCAGTGAATTAATGCATATGAAAGAGAGGAAGGATT
>PVJC01054454.1:0-10492 GCA_004026665.1 Murina feae | reverse complement strand
AGTTCATTGTATTGCAAATATGTTTCCTCCCTCCAGGCCCTGGAGGAATTGCAACTCCCAACTTCCCTTCCCCCAGGCGTTCCAAGGATTCCATGCCAGTTTAACAATCCACCCTTCCCCAGGTGTTCCAAGGTTAAAGTGTCAGCTAATCCAGTTTTGGTGAAGGAGGCAATGCCTCAGCTGAAGGTCATTCCCCCAGAACATCAGGGCTACCTTTGAATTAGCCCTTTTTAGCCTTATCAAAATTTTAGTAATATTGTTTTTTATAACTTGTATTTTTCCAGTATTATGTAAAATGTATTTGGTTTAGTTTTTTTTAATTATATTTTTATTGATTTCAGATAGAGGAAGGGAGAGTGAGAGGGAGATAGAAACATCAATGATGAGAGAGAGTCATTGATTGGCTGCCTCCTGCACACCCCACCCTGGGGATGGAGCCAGCAACCTGGGCATGTGTCCTGACATCCTACTTCATAGGTTGATGCTCAACCACACAGCCACACCAGTCAGGCTATAAGCTATTTTAAAATTGTCTTTAAAATTTTGATCTTTTATAAAATTCATCCTCTATTCTTAAAAAAAAAGAAGCGAATCTTAAATTGCAAATGTGTTTTCATTTATGATAAGTCTGTCTTTTATCTTTTTAAAAAATTCTTTATTGTTTAAATTATTACGTGAGTCTCCTTCCCCCACCCCCGTTGACCTCTCCCCTGCCACCCCCTCCCCCAAGCACAAGCCTTCCCCCACCCCTACTGTCTGTGTCCATTGGTTTTGCTCATATGCATGCATACAAGTCCCATGGTTGATCTCTTACACCCTCACTACCCAACTTCCCTCATAAGTTGTACAGTCTATATCTTATCTTTCCATATCTTATTTACCCAAGCTTGGATTTTAGTAGGTTCTTCTGATTTCTTTCTTTAGCAGGAATTTGCAGCTATTAAAGTCAAAAGCAAACTTTTTTTAAAAATTATACATTGATCTTATGGAATGTATTTAATAGTAATCAAATGTCTTTAATCATTCCTTGAAATTAAAGTATGCTGTTCTAAATCTTAACTATCCTTGGTAAAACCCACCACATATAAAAAAGATTAACTTTCAGCCTGTCTTCACTCTTTCTAATGATTTGGTGAGATGAAGGGTACATTGGAGGTAATCCTACACCCTCTATCACTAGGCTGAATAGAAAGACTAACCTTTTCAGGTTTCCTGTAAACTATCATATCCAGATACGATGGAATGTTTTTGATCAGCCCTTTTCTCAGTTTCTTCCTTACTTTCCTTTATGCCCCCCCACTTGTCTATCTTCAACCATTCCTTCTTTCAAACTATTAGTAGATCAAGAGTTAACCATACAACTTCCCTGTATAAAAGTTTTTAATGGGTTATTAATGCTGGGAACTATACCAGAGTCGCCAGACAGCCAAAGCCACTTAGAGTGTGAAGGCCTTTGATGTTAGTATGTCGAATGGCCAAGGCCACTCTGAACATGGGAATCATAATCAGAATGTCTGAGAACTACACAGCTGCAAGGCCACAGCGAACTCATGGTACGCTATGCCCTCCTACAGCCAAATGATTGATGTCATCATTGGCAACTAGCCTTTTTTGTCTAAGAAGTATAATACATGGTACTGACCAGCTAGAGTGTGCTGGAGAAGCAAGAGACAGAAGAGATGGAGCTGAGAGCTGGTACTGCTATCACGTAAGGCTAAGAGCTCAGATATAGCAACCATGTTAACCAGCCAGTGTGCTGAGAGAAAAGCTCAAAAGTAGTTACTATATGAGGTTACAGAGACCAGCCAGTGTGCTGGGCAGGGGAGACAGGAGAAGCTGCTGAGCCAGGGAGGCTACTAAGGCTGTGTAGCTCTAAGGGAGAGCTCAGGTACTATTGCTATGTAAAGCTATATAGGTCTAGGGGCAGCGTGCAGCTGCTCAGATAATAACTGTGGGTACAGAGACAGCTACTGCTGTGCGGGAAAGATACATATTTACCAGCCAGTGTGCGGCTGCCTATATGGGATTGCTGTGAAGGACTGTTTTGTCTGATGGCGATATGGCCACTGGCTTCTGCAATACTCATTCTTATATACCACAACTTCTCATGGCTTCTCTGTCTAAGACCTGGCATCCAGGAAGGTCCAATCCCTAGGCAGAAGGGCTCAGACCCAATAGTTAGTGCAGTGAGTAGGGTTCGAGCAGGAACCTACTCTGGCGTAATCAAGAAGAATTTAGAAGAATATATGGACTCAGAGCAACGCAGAGCAGCAGTGCTGAGCAGTGCTCTTGCTGTCTCTGATACACGATTGTTATTTAACAGCAAAAGAGGAAAAGTAAAACGAGATAGATGCATGCCAGTAAGGTCTGAGTGGTGTGGGAAAATACTTGCCCATCAATCACACCTGGAAATAAGTAATTGGCCAAGATGGGTCTGACCATTGTAAGCTTGCAAAATTGAAATATATAAATTTCTAGACAAAGGAGCCATTCTTTCTTGGTTCCAAGGGTGCCTAGCTCCTGTGACTCCAGTTGCAGGGGCATACTCTCCTGTGCCCACATGGCACAAAGCTTTAGACTAATAAACTTTAATCTGGTCTAAATGCTGAACTATATCCAGCTACAACATGGAACAGAAACTCTGGACGCTGGCCTTGTTTCTGGCTTTGCTAAACTCCCAGCAGCAACGTTTTCAGGACTGGCTTAAGGGGCAGGGTACTTTTGAACCCAAGAAATATGCCATGCCAATAAAATCTTCCACATTCGGTCCTCTAATGCGAATCTTAAAGATATCGCAGAACCTCTTTCCCTCTTGTGTCTAGGAAGTCTGGCTCATTAATTCCTCTGTCATCGTTATCATTGCCTCGATAAAGCCTAATGTGAAAACTAAAAGAAGTCATGTCATGAAGAAGAGGATATTGACTAATGGCTGATTTGTGCCATTGCCTTATTGAAGACATCATTTTTAAAATATATTTTTATTAATTTCAGAGAGGAAGGAAGAGGGAGAGATAAAAAACATCCATTATTGGAGCCCCTTACACGTCCAGCGCGGTTCAGGGTTCCTGTTCAGGATTCGAGTTTTGAAGGAGGCTGCACACAAAATGAAGAGAGAGAGACTAGAAGAGAATCAATTTGGAAACTGGGGGACCAGGCGTGGCATTTTTCCTCTACCAGGGTAGATTGCCCACTGATGCCTGAGTCTCACCAGCCTTTCATTGAGTCTCTGAGAAAACAACAATATCCTTAGGCAGGAAATTCCAAGGAAGAATTTTACATGCAATTAACAAGTGGGGATTTGCTGTAATTAACAATGTTTCAACTTAAACAATGGGTGCATAGCTCTGACCTTTCAGAGCAACCAAGGTAGGTTAAATACAATCAGTTTCCAGCATCAAAACTATCAGTTTCCAGCAATCCCTGATGAGGGAGAATCATTAACTGGCTGCCTCCTGCATGCTCCCCACTGGTAATCAAAGCCCGCAACTCAGACATGTGTCCTTGACCAGAATTGAACCTGAGACTCTTTAGTCCACAGGTGGATGCTCTATCCACTGAGCCAAACCGACTAGGGTAAAGACAGCATTTTTAAAACTTTTATTTTTATTGTTGACTCAGATGTTCCCATTGACCCTTCCTTTGTTCACCTTCTTCTAGCCCTCCCCCCTGAAGTCATCATTTTTGTGGTGGATCTTTATTTGAATGTCATCAATGTGCCCAGAGCATGGGCTCACTAAACTAACAAAAGACGAATATGCAAACAACAATGCTGTTGGAATTAACTGCAATGAGAAATTTAACTGGCAAGAGGACTGGCTATTCTGACCAGCTCATTGTTGGATTTTTAGAGAGAAATGTGTGAGAAACTGTAAGTAAAATTATGATACTTAGACTCAGGGCCAGATGTGGTGCATTTTAGATACCTATTGGCATTGGGTTTGATTTTTCAGCAACAGGTTCTTTCTGCACATTGAATTCTTAGCCACAGTTCTTAACTGCAGTCCATAATACTGCTAATGGATCATTAAGTAGCCATTCCTCAAACAGACCCATCCTTTCTTTATACATGCCAATATTATTGATAAGATAAAAGCCAGGTTCTTCTTTTTTTCACTTCTGGATCAGAAAACATTTTATCTCTAAGGTACTTCTGTCTCTTATCTGATCTCATACAGCTAGCCTTATTTCATAACTTTATCCTCTGAATCTCAGATTGATTTGGTTTTGCTCACAATATAATAGCTAAAAGATACATATAACCTGGGCCAGCTACACAGTAATGTGGGGCCTAGGGCAAAAGAAAAATGTGGAAGCTCTTGTTTAAAATGAAGAATTTGAAGGCCTTGACAGTAGAGCATCAAACCAAGCACAGGGCTCCTCTGAGTTCAGGGCCCTAAGTGATTGTTCGGGTCACACACCAATGAAGTCACCCAACATATAACAATATTTTAGTGCAAGATGCAGCAGACTACCACCCCTAGTGCAAATCTAGCTGCTCCCTATTTCTGTAAATAAAGTCGTATGGAAATGTAGCCATGCCCATTGGTATTGTGAATGCCTGCTTTGCTCCACAATAGTGGGGTTTTATACATGCTACTGAGATCATAGGGCCCACAAGACTGAAATATTTAACATCTGATCCTTTCAGAAAAAGTTTTCAGACTTCTGCTCTAGTATCTGATCTGTGGCTGCTTGCCTCATCCTTGCTATTCAAAAAGGGGACCCAGCAATCTACACCTTAATCCACTCTACACAAGAAACCAAGGAAGGCTCAGAGCATGCAGCTATAAATAGAAGAATCTGGAAATTGTTGACCCACTCCGAGGCCACAAACTGAAATGCCAAGAATTTCTATGACACTGTAGGACAGCAACACCCATGAATTCTCCATGCAGACGCTTACAAAGCTATATTTCTTGGGTACATGGGATTTCTAACCACCATTACCACAAGACCACAGGACTGGCATTTGCCGGTAGTCTTGTGTGTCCATTTCATGAGAGATTGGGCTCAAGAACAGTTCTTCTTAGACTGCTTTGAAATAAAAGCTTTGAAATCCTTTAGCTCTGCATTTGGCAATTCCACATACAACCACAATTCCCCTGAATCAGGGGCTCACATAATCTTAATATCTGGGCTTGAGCCCCTATCAAGAATTTTAGAGGATTCTGAGATTTTCTTCTACATGTTGTAACCATAATTTAATATCTCAGTTATTCTATATTCTCTCAAGGCTACAACCAACTCTCTGTTTTCTTAGAATGTGTAAATAAAATCCTATGTTTTCACTTCTAATGTAGTTCTGTGTTGTTGTTTTTTAATAGATTAGAACAACCTGCTCTCAGATAGGAGGGCTGCTTGGCATCAGCCATGAAGACCCTCAAGTATCAGCCATAAATTTACAAATTCCTATTTGAAGAGAGATAGCACCAGCCCCTTACCTTCTCTATGCTCCTCCTTTTCTTTCTCAGGAGGAGCAGCATATTCAATTTCCCCTTCCCTTTACCTCTGGGAAAGACAACACGTCCACAGCCCTCTTCCTATCCCTTTGTTCTGCTTTCCCTCTCCATCTTTATAAAAATACTAGCGGCCCAGTGCACAAACATTTGTGCACTCGGGGGTGGAGGGGTCCATCAGCCTGGCCTGTGCTCTCTCGCAGCCTGGGACCCCTTGGGGGATGTCCACCTGCTGGCATGCCTGGCCAGCCTGAGTGAGGAGCTGATGGCTGTTTCAGGCTGCCCACAGCCCCTTCAGGGTTCAGGTCCCTACTGGGGTGCCTGGCTGGAAGCAGGTATCTGGGATTTATTTAACTTCTATAACTGAAGCTTTGTAGCTTTGAGTAGAGCTCAGGGGCTGCAGGGCCCTGGCTTCCTCCATTGCCTAGGGCAACTCCAGCTCCGTGGCCGCTGCCATCTTAGTTGAGTAATTTGCATATTTCCTCCTGATTGGTTGGTGGGCGTGGCTTGTGTGTGTGGCTTGTGGGTATAATGGAGTGAGGGTCAATTTGCATATTACTCTTTTATTAGATTAGATTTGCCTGCACTGAGATATTAAAATGGGTTTTTGAGGACAAGAGTTCCCCCATCTTTTCAAGATGGCAGCACACAAATAAACCTCTTTCCTTTCCACCAGCACTTGTCTCACAAGCATGGCTTTTGTTGTAGCACACAGCTGAACCCGAGTTTAGTTACAACACTCATTTCATGGATTCTGTAGAAGACATGACACTGGTAAAAGATAGTAAATGGTATGTAAGAAATGAAAGATGGTTTATTACTCACAGCAAGAGCTGTAGCTAGAGTAACTGCATTTTTGCACCATTTCCTAAGGATGATACAAGGGCCAATTTACACCTGTACTTATAGAAGGTTGCTTTATAAGAAAGGCATTTTTAGCTTAGGAGACAAGGATTTTTATTTATTTATTTTTTAAATATATTTTATTGATTTCTTACAGAGAAGAAGGGAGAGGGACAGAGAGTCAGAAACATCGATGAAAGAGAAACATCGATCAGCCACCTCTTGCACGCCCCCCACTGGGGATATGCCTGCAACCAAGGCACACGCCCCTAACTAGAATCGAACCTGGGACCCCTGAGTCCGCAGGCCGACGCTCTATCCACTGAGCCAGACGGGTCAGGGCGAGACAAGGATTTTTTAATTAATGCATGATAATACTACAGTATTCCCTCCTTATTCACTGGGAATACATTCCAAGACCCCTAGTGGATGCTTGAAACCATGGATAGTTCCAAAATCTATATGTACTATTTACCTATATATAATTACCTATGATAAAGATTAATGCCTTTTCTAGCTTAATACATACTTATCACACACTGTAGCCTTAACTTTCACAGTTTAAGACATGACAACAAAATTAGCATGAATTCCCTTTTCCTTCACAATTTCATGGACAGAAGATTTGTTTTTACCATATACCTTAGCAACCTCAGCATATGATTTTTTCTCTCTCTTCTTTTTAAATCAAGAACTTTCACCTTTTCACTTAGAGGAAGCATTTTGTGGTGTCTCTTTGGCATATATGATTTGCTAGTATCATTAGGGCTTGTGTTCAGTCCATGTGATAACCAAGAAGGCTGCTAAGTGACTAATGGGTGGGGAGCACATACAGCATGACTGTGCTGGACAAAGGGATGACTCATGTCCCAAGTGAGACGAAGCAGAAAGGTATGAGGTTTCATTAGGCTGCTCAGGATGTTGTGTAACTTAAAACTTATGAATTGGCCCTTGCTGGTTTGCTCAGTGGGTAGTGTGTTGGCCTGCAGACTAAGGAGTCACAGGTTCAATTATGGTCAGGGGCACTTACCTCAGTTGCAGGATCAATCCCCAGTTGGGGTGTATGCCAAAGGCAACCAGTCAATGTGTCTCTCTCACATTGATGTTTCTCTCTCTGTCTTGCCCCTTCCCTTCCATTCTCTCTCTAAAAAAAAACAAAAAACAAACAAAAAAAAAACAATGGAAAAAGTATTCTTGGGTGAGAATGAACAAATTTATGAATTCTGTATTTGGCTAATTTTCCATTTAATATTTTCAGACCAAAGCCGACTGCAGATAGTTGAAATCATGATAAATGAAAATGGATAAGGGGGGATGACTGCATAAGCACATGTGGCCTGTGCTCTAGAAGGAAATGTTATTTTTATTACACCCAACAGTAAGCAAATTTGTCCTTTGCTCTGAAGGAAGGCACTATCTCTGTCTTCTAAGGCAGATTGCTACACAAATATCCTTGAAAGCACAGTTCAGAACAGAAGATAATCAATGCCTAGGCTTCAATTTATTTGAAAGCACTTGACATTCTAAATCCCCATCGAAACCCTAATATTTAAGCTTTAAACTCCTTGGTATATGCTAAGTAAGATTTCCCAAACTAGATGGACTGATTTAGTACCAAAGTAGTTTATTTTTAAAAATATATATTAAAATATATTTTTATTGATTTCCAAGAGGAAGGAAGAGAGAGTGAAAGATAAAAACATCAATTGTGAGAGAGAATCATTGATCAGCTGCCTCCTGCACACCCCACACTGGGAACTGAACCTCAACCTGGGCATGTGTCCTCACCGGGAATCAAACTGTTACCTCTTGGTTCATAGGTCCATGCTCAACCACTGAACCACGCCAGTTGGGTGTAGTTTCTTTAAAAAAAAAAAAAAAGATTTATTGATGTTTTTTAGAGAGAGAGGAAAGGAAAGGGAAAGAAACATCGATATGAGAGGGAAACATTGATCAGCTGCCTCCTGCATACCCCCTACCAGGAACTGAGCTGCAACCCAGGGATGGGTCCTGACCTGAAATTGAACCAGCAACCTTTTGGTGTACATGATGACACTCAGCCAACTGAGCCACACCAGCAACTTGTCTTTCAATGGCCCCTGTTTGGACTTGGTATTTTATCGTGACTCCTTCCTCCCATCCCCATAATTATAGGTGAATCGCCCTTTTTCCTGCGAGTGGGGTGAATTTTGCTAATTTCTTTCCTGTTTTGTGACTTTTCAGGTAAAATTGTATCAATTGTTACTGCTGTACATAGCTAAACCACTTGGGTCCCATGATATGTTTAAAGCACTTAGCCACTCCCCTATCCATTGAGTTCTCAATTTCCTGAAATTGTGTGTGTATGTGTGTGTGTTAATACAAAAATTATGTAGTGCAAATGAGAAACCAAATGAAAGGGAACAGGAAGAGGAATCAGGAACTGACTCCATATAAACACCATCCGGAGGAAACAGGATAAGCCTGTCCAGATACTGGCAATTATGAGGAAGGAAAAGCAATTACCAGAACAGATGGACGGAAACAGAGCGACTAATAGGTAGAGCCATGCTTATTTGAGAAAGTGTGTCCGGATATTTGGGGAGGCTGAAGAGAATTTGTGCTCATTTTCTGTAGCTCCTGGATCTATAACAGCATTATATGTAGGCACTTAATAGTCAGGCATGAGTCCCTGTAAACCATCAAGTTGTTTCCTAAACCTGTAACTGTCACTTCAGACTTCTTATCTTTTTATGTATATGTATGCTTTCATTTTAATGGATACTAACTTGGTTTATTCATTTCCCGCTTGTCAGGATATTTAAATTCCTAAAGAATTGTACAAGTTTGTGGAGATGACTGGTAAGTATATTAAAACCAGGTCAGTCCTGGAAATATGGGACAGATGGTGGTGGGCATTAAAAAAGAGAACTGTTAATCCTACAATGAAGGGTCTTATTGTCTGCTGTATTTTTCAAAAGCTTGCAGAGAGACATATGTTATTTGTTTCATCTCTTATGATATAACTAAATTCCTTCAAACACATACAATTTAAAAATAATCCACTCTTGAGTAAATTACATGTACAAAAATAAAATTTTAATCTCTTTTAGATTTCCCAGCTGTCCAAAAGATTATTATGTATATTAAATTATATACTCTGTACTCTGCATTCCATCAGAGCTACAAAGGAAAAGATTTAGCAATTTTAAAATTTCTTACTGAAGTAAAGCCCTCACTAATTATTCATCAGCTATAAAGACATTATAATTGTTCAGTGTTTCGAGGCATTTGGGTGTATGAACAAACTCCAATTTTAGTAGTTTATCTATCTGCTTTGATAAAAATAGAGCACCTCTTTCTTGCATACTCTAAATTAAGCATCAAATGTAGTATTTTTAAATCGACTAGAATAACTGACATTTAGAGTTAGAAAATAATTTTGGTTTCTCAAGGTAAATAAGAAAACCAAAACTCATTGATTCTCCAGGAATCATATTTCCAAAAGATATGCCTAGCTAGAAGTTCATTAAAACTATTTTTTTTCACTCGTAGGGTCCATGCTCTTTCCATAACACAAAAATGTTTCTATTTGTGATTCTCATAGAGTTGATTCTAAATTTATTGAATTAAATAGTGCCTGGACAGATTTATGTATATCCCTTGTCACCTGACCAGTAGACATTTCTTTCTTTCTTTTTTAATAGTTTATTTTTAAAAATAAATCTTTATTGTTCAGATTATTACAGTTGTTCCTCTTTTTTCCCCCATAGCTCCCTTCCACCCAGTTCCCACCTCACCCCCTGCCTTTACCCCCCACCCCACTGTCCTCATCCATAGGTGTATGATTTTTGTCCAGTCTCTTTCGGCACACCCACACTCTCTTCCCCCTGAGAATTGTCATTCCCTTTCTGTGCCCCTGATTCAATTTTATTCACCAGTTTATTCTGTTCGTCAGATTTTTTATTCACTTGATTTTTAAAATTATATGTTTTATTGATTTTTTACAGAGAGGAAGGGAGAAGGATAGAGAGTTAGAAACATTGATGAGAGAGAAACATGCCTCCTGCATACCCCCTACTGGGGATGTGCCTGCAACTAAGGTACAGATTCTGCTATATGTACCTGGAAAGGCTACCATGTGCTCTTATTGCCATTGTAAGGTACAATGGTGTCTGTCTTCCATTAGCACTTCCTCCTCCTCCTCCTCCTCC
>PVJC01054453.1:0-10494 GCA_004026665.1 Murina feae | reverse complement strand
GGGGGGCGGAGGGTACCCGGGGCGGAGTTGAGCGCGGGGCGGGGCGCTTCGGGCTGGGTCCGCGGTTCCTAGCGCGGCAAGAGGCTAGCGCCAAACCCCGCGGCGAGACCAAGGCCGCTACGCTCCCGCTCCCGGGATGCGCGCTGGGGCGATTAAGAAAGAGAGAACACACCCCACACACACACCACGCTGCGCCTTTGCAAGTGCAAGTCCGTGTCCCCAGAGCGCGAACCGGTCGGACCGGCCACTGAGCGCGCGCGAAGGAGACGCGGGAGCAGGTACGTGCTGGGGACCGCGGACCGAACCTCCAGGGGTGGCCGACGCCCACTTTTTCTCGGAGGGATTGGGGATGCACCCGAAATGGCTCAAAGTGGAGAGGTTGGTGCGGGAAGAGCGCCCCACGCCGCCCGCCTGCTGAGCCCGGGCAGAGGATGGCACAGGAGACCGGGGCGTGCGGGCGCGGGGGAAGGATGCTAGTGGGCGAGCGCCGGTTCACAGGGAATGGCGAGGGAAGGATGCGCCTTCTTGGAAGGAGAGCAGAAAGGGCAAGCGTTTGGGGGGAAATTCTCACCGTATCTATCCCCACCCGCCGTTTTCTTCTCCCCCCGAGGCCCCCCACACTTTGCTTTTTGTAGCCCGAATTTCAGACTTGATTCTAGCCACTGTCTAGGCGGCTCCTCTGGGGACCGCGCGGCCACGCTGGTTGGTTAATCGGGAAGGAGAGGAGAGGGTTCCTGGGCGAGTTGTTCAAAGACAGGATGCATCCCGTGCAATGGGACGCTGGTCTGCCCAGTCCGGGTGCGCCCCCTTCCTCTGGGGTCTCGGGACTGGAGAGGCGCGGAGCGTAGTAGCCAAGAGGGCGTGGTTCCTGCGTCTCCATCTGGGGTTGTCCTGTCGGGCACCGGGCCTCCCCTAAGTCCTAGAGGCGACCGGGAGGAAGGACACCCCGTCAGCGAAAGCCACTGGGACTTGGTCTTCGCCTCTCCGAAGGTGTTAGCTCTGGTTTGCAGTGGGGCGGGCGGAAGCACCGCAGATGGTAGTGCTCCCGCCGCCGTCGGTTCCTCCCTTCCAGGGGCAGTTCCCCTGCTCTACCCTCCTCTCAGAGGGCGGGGCCATACCGCCCGTCCAGTTGGGTCCACTTCTTGCTACCAGCAACCCGCAGCCCCACCGTTGGAGTCTTTACGGGTGTGCTAAGGGGAAGGGGTGCACAGCTGAGAGACTGGGGACCCCACTTCGGGAGTTGGGAGTCCGCGTTGTTTTTTCCGACCTCTCTGTTGTCTTGAACTCAGTGACACTATCTCTCAGAAGGCTCAGCACCTCAGAGAGTTTATTTCCTCTCCCGTGGGCATCTTGAGGATGTAAAGGACAGCCCAGGCCTCAGGCCCTCCTGGTCCTCGCTGACACTTGCCCGCCCCTGCCAGGGCTGTTTTGGAGCAGCTGTTTTGGGCTGTTTAGGTCTAGTCTTGGAGCAGCTACCACTTTCAGAGGACACACACCTTGATGACAGGCTATGGTGCTTCCCAGTCAGGGCTGATGCTGGGAGGGGAATTGGGGACAAAGGAAGGAGGGAAAGCAGACAAAGGATGTCTTTCTAAAGCTGGTTCCCAGAATGTAGGGTAGCCGTTGAAGAACGCCCTCTCACCCACAGCCCCCACCACCACCTGTGGATCCTGATTAGGATCCTCATTCATTCATTCAACAGATTCCTATGGGTCCCCCACTATGTGCTAGGCCCCGGGCTGGGCAGCAGGAGTTTGGTTGACAAGAAGATTGGCATGCAGAGGGCATAAATCACTGCCCCAAGATGGCTCGCCTGTCGACGTGAAGATAGATTTGGTCATTTCCAAGTCCGTGGTTGTATCTAGTCCTTCGGCTGCATTGTCCCTAGCTAACGGAGAGCACCACATTGTGACTGCCATAGGTGCCTGGGCCAGCTGCCTGGAGCAGCCCTGGCAAACTTCCAGGACCCCTGGAAGGCTCTTGGGGAAGGGGAGAGTGGTGACTGGGCAGTCAAAGGGATCCCTGGGGAAAAAGGCCAAGATACACATTCTTCTTGCTTATCTCTGGACAGTCCAGCCCATCCTATGCCCAGTCCCTCCAGACAGCCCAACAGCCAGTGGAGGATTTCCCAGTTTCTAGATCTTATGTCTCCTCTCCCCTGTAGCCTGGGTAGTTCTGTCTGGGGGGGTGGGGGGCACCAGATCTAGTTGGCCTTACCTGGGGGGCTCGGAGGGAATGCTGCCAGGTGTTCTCCTGTATGCTGTGCACTCCTTCCAGGATCCAGGATGGCATGTTGACTCTCCCAAAGATGTGGGCTGGATGCTAGGCTCACCGGCCTCGTGAGAGCAGAAGATCTGGACCCCAAGCTCAGCGTACTCAGATCCTGAGACTTCCACCCATCACTCCACCTGCAAGCTTCATCATGGCCTCCCAGAATGTAAACACTAGTTTTGCACCCAATTTCAACTCATTCCAAGACTATGTCTCCTCCGTTCCCTTCAATGTTAGTGATGAGTATGACCTCCCTCTGGATGAGGATGAGGACATGACCAAGACTCGGACCTTCTTCGCAGCCAAGATAGTCATCGGTGTCGCACTGGCTGGCATCATGCTGGTTTGCGGCATTGGCAACTTTGTCTTCATTGCTGCTCTCGCCCGCTATAAGAAGCTGCGGAACCTCACCAATCTGCTCATTGCTAACCTGGCCGTCTCTGACTTCCTGGTGGCCATAGTCTGCTGCCCCTTTGAGATGGACTACTATGTGGTGCGGCAGCTCTCCTGGAAGCATGGCCACGTGCTCTGTGCCTCTGTCAACTACCTGCGTACAGTATCACTCTACGTCTCCACAAATGCTCTGCTGGCCATCGCTATTGACAGGTGAGGATGTTGGGCAGGGGTAAAGATGGGGGTTGGACCAGGCTGCCCCTTTCCTCACTTCAGCTCTGACTGTTCACATTGCTCCATATGTGAATGCTCGCTGAGCTGTCACGGGGCAGGCAAGAGGAGACCTGGCTTTCCAGTTGTGGCTCATGTTCTCCCAAATGGGAGCAAGAGTGAGGCTCCTGAGCCCCCCAGCTCTGGACTATGCCCCCAGATACCATAGCTGCTTCAGATGTATGCAAGTTACATGACCATGAGTGTATCAAACACAAAGCAAAAGCAGAAAGTTTAGGTAGCTCAATACTTAGAAGCCACGTGAGAGCTAACCAGGGACGCTTCCAGTCAATTAGATTGTACCCAGTTATTCTGTCACCACTACCCAGATCAAGATATAAAATATTTTCATCACCTAGAAAACTTCCTGATGCCCCTCACCTGGCACTCCTCCCACCACACACAACCCTGTTATTTAACTTCATAAAAATGGAATCATACAGGATGTACTCTTGTTTCTGGTGACTATAAAATCAACAACAGGGCTTGTTTGCAGAAAAGGAAGGAAAGCTTTCTTTGCTTTTTTGTATAAATTCATATGCTCATTTGCATATATTTGCATGAGATGTTCTGGAAGTCCTTGCTCTGTTATAGATTTGTAAAGTAAAATTTCTAATAGCAGCTTATGATAAATCAGACACATGCTTTATTTCTGAGAAGTGTTGTAGGCCAGCAGGAGCTGTTTGAGGGGAGCAGTTGGTGTCACATTCTCTTGGTCCACCATTGTGAGCTGTGCTGAGACTCATCTTGATAATGTGTTTTTAATCATCTTTTTCCCCTTTTGTCTCCTTTCAACCCTTTTATTTTTCTCTAATTCTCAGTCTTATTTAGGTGTGTTGTCCTTTTTACCAACTAATTGATTATTGTTTATGACAATAAAATTCTCATACGTAAGAGGCATCTTTTTTTATAACAAAACTAGAGGCTTGATGCACAGATTTGTGCACTGGTGGGGGGCATGGCCTGCAGGGATCAGCCTGCAGTGGGAGCACCACTCATCCTGGTCAGTCAAGTGGCTGTGGACCTGCCCTCTGAGCGGCTGCTCCTGCTGTGGGAGCACTGCTCATCCCCGTCAGCCCAGCGGCTGTTCCCACTGCAGGAGTGCACTGACCACCACGGGGCAGTTCCTGCATTGAGCATCTGCCCCCTGGTGGTCAGTGCATGTCACAGCGATTGGTTGACCAGTCGTTCTGGTCGTTCTGCCATTCAGTACCTGGGCTTTTATGTATATAGATTCCTGCAGGAAAAACAATTTTGTTATTGCAACTCTGGGGTTCTCCAGCCCTAAAATCAATGTTTATGAAATGTATGCACCAACCAACTGCAAAATTCCTCAGGCTATCATTTAATACAGTGAAACAAAGATTATTGGGCCCCACCCCAGCCCTGCTGAATGGGAATTCCTGGGCTAGGTCTACATTTCTATCTAATTCCTTGAGTGATTCTGATGTTTACTCAAGTGAAAATTATTACTTTCCTCATCCCCTTTGTCCCATTGAAATCTTTTTGTCTTTATAATGTAGGGTATGTTTTTTAATGTAACAGGAGTTTCTTAAGAAGCAACCAGGTAAATATGCCTGTTCTACTATCTATTAATATCAGAAGGACTACCTACTGCCAAAAAAGAATAAGGTGCATGTGTAGAGGGCCTGGTAGAGATGCTATGTCAAGTCATAGAAATCCTAGAAGGAGAGTGTTGACCTCAAGAAACACATCCAAGCAAATAGATGGTAACAAACACCTTGCTTTAGGGTGTCAAGGTGACTTCACCCACCTTCTCATCTGAGCTTGAGAAAGCCCAAGGAGATGGGTGTAAAAGTTTTGTATCAGAAACCTGGATTCTGGTCCCAGTACCAAGTGAGCATGAGCAAGTCATTTACTTCTCATTAGATCCCTTAGATTCCACCTCAGACCCACCCTACTCTCCTGCTGGTAATGCAGGTGATACCAGTGGGGAGGAGAGAGAAAGCCCTAGTCCACTGCCTTGAAAGAGGCCCCACCTCTCTAAAGCATGAGATATTTGTAAAGAAAAGTTTTCAAAGTATTGTGTTCTTTGGCAAAATGGCAAGATTGAAAGCCAAGGCTGTATCAGCAGGACATAATAATAGGCCACATGTACTTATTGAACACCTACTACATGCCAAGCATTTTGCTAACATTATTGTATTTAATGTTCGCAGCAGCCCTACAAGGTGGTTGTCATTTTATCCCATGTTGCAGTTGAGGAAATACATCTCAGAGAGACTGAATGTTTCACTCCATACCCCAAAGCCAATCAAAGGAAAAGCTGGGATTTATTCCAGCTGTTTGACCCAAGTTCTATGTTGTTTCCTCTACACCACTCACGTCACCAAATGCCAAATGATGTTGCTAATAAGACAAAGCTGTTGAAGCTGGATAAATAGGTGCATGGGATCACACTGAGACACTTTGCCTGCTTCTGTGTGTGTTTGGGGTTAGTAACAAACTAATAAATGTTCTCAAGTACATATTATTATTGACGGCTTCCCTTCCCCACCAGATATCTCGCTATCGTTCACCCCTTGAAACCACGGATGAATTACCAAACAGCCTCATTCCTCATCGCTATGGTCTGGATGGTGTCCATTCTCATCGCCATCCCATCTGCCTACTTCGCAACAGAAACGGTCCTCTTTATCGTCAAAAACCAGAAAAAGATCTTCTGCGGGCAGATCTGGCCAGTGGACCAGCAGCTCTACTACAAGTCCTACTTCCTCTTCATCTTCGGCGTGGAGTTTGTGGGCCCGGTGGTCACCATGACGCTGTGCTACGCCAGGATCTCGCGGGAACTCTGGTTCAAGGCGGTCCCTGGTTTCCAGACGGAGCAGATCCGGAAGCGGCTGCGCGGTCGCCGGAAGACGGTCCTGGTGCTCGTGTGTATCCTCACCGCCTACGTGCTGTGCTGGGCGCCCTTCTACGGCCTCGCCATCGTGCGTGACTTCTTCCCCGCCGTGTTCATTAAGGAGAAGCACTACCTCACGGCCTTCTACGTGGTGGAGTGCATCGCCATGAGCAACAGCATGATCAACACGGTGTGCTTCGTGACGGTCAAGAACAACACCGTCAAGTACTTGAAGAGGATGATGCACCTCCGCTGGCGCCCCTCCCACCACGGGAGCAAGTCCAGCGCGGAACTCGACCTCAAAGCCAGCGGCGTGCCGGCCACGGAGGAGGTGGACTGTATCAGGCTGAAGTGACCCTCTGGTTTTTCACAATTGAACATCCAAAAGCCAGTACTGAGAGTAAAATGTATGGATAGCCAAGTCCGTAGGCTGCGTGCGGAAAGGGCAGCTGTGTTCGTGCCTCTCTGCCCTCAAGTTCCTGGATGCTTCTCAGTCATAACATGGAAGGAGACCATACGCAAATCACAGCCGCTGACCTTGCCTGACACCTGCTCAGCACCTACTGTATGCACAAGCACACCAATAACACTAGACAGAAGTAACAGCAACTGGCGTTGAACATCTGTGTGCTAGCTACACCCAGAAGATTAGGCTAGAGCAACAGGAGCTGACCATTATTGATCACCTACCCTGTGCAGAAACAATCCTGTCTAATAAAGAGGGAATATGCTAATTGACCCTCACACCATCACAACGATGGCAGCGCCCACAGCCAATAAGGAGGGAATATGCTAATTGACTGCCCTGTCCACAAAGATGGCAGCACCCATAGCTACAAGATGGTGGCTCCCAGTCTCCTCAGCCTCACCAGGATGGGAGGCCACTCCACGCACCTGCCTCCAGAATCCCCCAGTCCCCTCAGCCCCGCAGCCACCCAGGGCTGACCTGAGGCACAGGCAAGCCTTGAATGGCAGCTGCCAAGCGCCTAGGCTCAGGTAACCAGGGCCAGCTGAGGCTTGTGCTGCCGGCAGTGGCAGCAGCAGAGGTATAATGGGGTATTGCCTTCCCCTGATCACCAGGTCACTTCCTGCCTCTGAGGGCTCCCGGACTGTGAGAGGGGGCAAGCAGGGCTTAGTGCATGAATTTTCGTGCACCAGGCCTCTAGTATTATATAACAAAACAAGCCCACCTGGTATGACTCAGTTGTTGAGCATCACCTATGAATCAGGAGGTCACAGTTTGATTCCTTGTCAGGGCCTCTGTCTGGGTTGCTGGCTCATCCCTGTTGGGGTGCATGCAGGAGGCAGCTGATCAATGATTCTCTGTCATCATTGATGTCTCTATCTCTCTTTCCCTCTCCTTTCCTCTCTGAAATTGATAAAAATCTATTTTACAAATAAATAACAAAATGTCAGAAGCTATTGGAATCACCAAGTTATATCTGGATATATAGATGCTCAGACCACAAGTGATTACCTGGACTCACTCTCCATCTCCCCTCATTCTACATCCCATCATTGCAGGAATGTCAACAAAATAAGGCACGTACACTTGGTGGAAATGTAAAAATAAATTTGTCAGAGTATGGGGCTTACAGCCTCTTCAGAAGAGAGTTTGTGCCATCACTTTGAGCTTTTCCACTCAGCTCATACTACCTCCCTAGGACATTCCCTAGGATCCTGGCTTCCAGAAAAGAATTTTCCCCATAGCCAGCCCATTGTTTATCTACTAGGGTGTAATTTCAAAGGAAAGAACCAAAAAATATTTTCCACTGATACTTGAAAGCTCATCATCTTTTTGTGTGAAGACAGATAACCCTGAAACAAGGACCACATCCCGTTCCTGATACCTTAGTGCAGCAGTTCTCAACTTGTGGGTCGCAACCCCTTTGGCAGTGAAGGACCTTTCACAGGGGTCACCTAAGACCATCCTGCATATCAGATATTTACATTAGCAAAATTACAGTTATGAAGTAGCAACGAAAACAATTTTTTGGTTGGGGGGTCACAACATGAGGAACTGTTTTTTTGTTGTTGTTTTTTGGTTTTTGTTTTAATATATTTTACTGATTTTTTACAGAGAGGAAGGGAGAGGGATAGAGAATTAGAAAGATCGCTGTGAGAGAAACATCGATCAGCTGCCTCCTGCACACCCCCTTCTGGGAATGTGCCCGCAACCAAGGTATAAGCCCTTGACCGGAATCAAACCTGGAACCCAACCTGGAACCCTTTAGCCCACAGGCCAACTCTCCATCCACTGAGCCAAACTGGTTAGGGGATGAGGAACTGTTTTAAAGGACTCGAAGGTTGAGAACCACTCCCTTAGTGTAAAGTATTTCAGGGCTCTAGTGTCAGGGAGGAAGGTGACAGAGAAAAGAGTAGAATTGGCCACTGGCAATGAACATAATCTGCGTGGCTGTTTTGCTAAGGCCTGGACCACTTTTGTAAAATAAATCCTCTTTTACAAAATGAGCTATACTTGGAAAGTGCTTTTCAATTATATGAGTAATAAGAATGGATTTCCCAAGCAGTGTGGCTCAGTGGTTGAGCGCCAACCTACGAACCAGAAGGTCATGGTTCAATTCCTAGTCAGGGCACATGGGATAAGTGATATTGAATGGTGTGTCTGGACAAGGAAAATCATTCACTGTGGCTTATTATGGAGAAACACTCCCATTTTTTCATCCTTATTTGGAACAAAGTACCCTGAACTCTTCACAATGCAGCCTGTCTACAATGGGGCAAAAAGGAACCCCTGTCCCGGGTTACAATCTGGAATATTCAACTTCAGAGTCTCAGTGATCACCAGGCTTTCAGCATCCCATGGTCCTAGAAGTGCTGAAAACATTCCCTGCATGTTTCACGCCCCAACACTGCATAATCGGTGGTATTATTATACATCTGTGGTGATTGTGTCTATCTGTCCTAATTTCTTCCTGGTTCATTTTGAGGCAAAGACTATATAAATGTACCTGGTTTGGGATTGGCCCATTCCCATTTGGAAAACTCCTATTTTTTTTTCTATAGAGAAAGTGTTATTTAGTCATTTGTGTGGTTTTGTAAAATTAATTTTTGTTTCTTTACTAAACAGTGAAGTCTCCATCAACATTTTCTTCCATCACCACCCAGCAGACACCTGCAAGTCCAATCACCATGTCCTCAGAAAATGGACGCTCACTTTCATTTTAGACAAAGCCAAATGACTTGTAAGTTTTAATTTTACAAAATTAGACATTGCATTCTAAAGCCGAGCAAGCACTTTTTGGGGTTATCCGCATTTTTAAAATATAATAATAATTCTATTTGTATTTATTACCGCCTTTCTGACTCTTCTTCTAATAAGAAGATTCTTTAAGGGTAGACTGTGTACAAAATGTGTCTGTTAATAGAATTCATCGCTTTTCCCTTTGATCCAACATGTACCATCCTTTCTTCATTTAAATGTCACTGAAACAATTTTTGGAAACATCAGTGTGTGTGTGCATTTGTGACTTTTCCAGTGAATAAGAGTGCTATGTTATTATCAAATGAAATAATTTACATATGGAATCTTAGCCACAGTGCTTGGGCATTTTCCCCACTAATCTTTAATATATGTTAGATATTTAGATATAAATGAAGTGATAGCCATCTACACAGTTCAACACTGAAACAGAAAGGGAATTCTTGAAGGTATTTTAAAACAGTGGCAACTCATATCAGCACCAGCCTCATCTTGGGTACATCCCAGTTTACAGCCCAGAAGTGTATTCATGCATGCAAATAAGCAGAGAACAGCTACTCTGTGCCCATTGTATCCTTTCATTTTAAAATTATCTCATTTATTTAATGAAAATCGCTGTTTGCATGGAAACTGTTCATTCATCTAACTGGTGTTAAGGTAATAAATTAATTACACTTGTGTTTGACCTTTTCTTCTCAAGACTAATTAATGGTAAGCCTAAGATACTTACAATATGCTAAGATATATAAACATTTATGCATATTATTTATACATATATTATTTGAAAATTTAATCTCATTTTGCAAGAAGGGTCCATTTTCTCAGTTAGAATAAAAGAAAAGATGTCTTTATGTTGAAGCTATTAGAGATTTTTCTTTCAGCATCCAACATCTAAAATAAGTTGATTCTCAAGTTAAAGAAATCAAAAGGTGGCGTTAAGCCCTTCAGGCATAAAAATCAATTTCAGACTTACAAGGGATAATGTGACATATGGGAGGTAATTAGAAAACTTAAAGTGAGTTCTATTTCTAGGAGGAAATGATAGCTTTGAAACTGATTTCTTCAATTTAACCATTATTTCTCCACTGGGCTCAAGAAGACACACACACGTGTGCGCACACACACACACACACTCCAATAGGACACCAGAACAGGAAAAGACTTTAGAGCATATAACTCAACTCACTTCTTTCTTAGGCGAGAAGATCTGAATTCCAAATGAGGGAATCACTTACTTAATGATGCATAGCTCATCCTTGCTGGAACCATAACATTGGCCCAAGATCTCACTCTGGTTCAGTAACTGCTTCCCTTTGAGTCGGAAGGAGGGGTCCCTCTCTAAGAATGCTTAAAGGGCCATTTAAGCTGTTTCCGACCCCATGGGAGAATCTTCAGCTGCACAAAAGATAGCTTCCCTCCTCCCTCTGGCAAGCAAAGAGTGCATTCCTTCTGGGTTAAGAGACTTCATAATCCC
>PVJC01054452.1:0-10503 GCA_004026665.1 Murina feae | reverse complement strand
AATAAATAAATAAAAATTCAGCAAGGATAGATGGCAAGGGTTCCCATTTTAGCATACATGAATGTACAGGACATAGGATATGGCATTGTGCCAGGTCCCAGACTACAGAAATGAACTGACTTCCTCCCAGCTCTCCAAAGATTCATTGTCCTGGAGCTGAGTCAAAGCTCATTACACAATGAGAAACCACACATCAGGCAATAAGTGCTAATCTGATAATTGGTGTATGATTTGTAGTTTCATATCCATTTAGCTCAACAATTATTTATGAAGCACCTACTCTGTGCCAGCTATGTTATGTGCTAGGTACAGGGGAAATCACGGTGATGAGTCATATGTGGTCCCTGCACTCAAGGCTTGGTGCAGGCCTTGTTTTAAGAGATAAATAAAGGGACAGGAAGGAGGGATGCTATGAGTGTCTGAGAAAGGAGCAAACATTGATGGTGAGGAAGTAAAGAATTCTTAAGAGGAGATGTGACTAATCTAGATCTAAACCAGAAAAATAGAGAAAGAAAAAAAATTTAGGGTGTAAAACATAAAAATAGAATCTAATCAAGTCACTAGATCCATCCACCAATTTACAGAAAAAATTTGAGAGAGGAACATGTTAATAATACCACAAAGATGCAGTCAGACAAACCCAGAAATTGAGAAATTCAACAAGACATTGAGAAATTCTTCAAAAAATAAATAGCATGAAATAAAGAGGAAGAAAGAATGCCTAGAGATTTTTTAAAGATTTAAGAGACACACTAGAAACATAAATTATATCTCAATTTTAAAAATTAACTCACCCAGTCAGTGTGGCTTAGCTGTTGAATGTCCACCCAGGATCCAATCAAGTGCCAGTTCAATTCCCCATCAGATCACATGCCTGGGCTGCAGGCTCGATCCCCAGTAGGGGCCATGCAGGTGACAGCTAATCAATGATGTTCCTCTCTCATTAATGTTTCTATCTCTCTAGTCCTCTCCTTTCCTCTCTCTCAAAAAATAATCAATTAAAAAACATACTTTAAAAAATGAACTCAAAAAGAAAGTCACATCACTCAAATATGCAGGGTATCCCAAAAATGTATACATACACTTTGAATAATTGTAAAGATAGTGTTTGTTAAAATACAATTCATTTTCAAAATTGACCTATCAGATGTTAAAATGTGTATACATGTTGGGGGAACACCCTATATATGTAGACTATCTGGAACCTGATTTGAACAACCAATTTTCAGAATTCTTTTTGGAGAGAACTAGAGAGTGTGAACATGGGCTAGAATTAGGCTATATTAAGGAACTACTGTTCATTTTATTAGTTGTTATAGGTATCATACTTACCTTTTTTGCTGAAGTTCTTATCTGTTCGAATAAAATGTTGAAACTGAGTAATATCTAGTGGAAGTTTACTATACTACTCTCTCTACTTCTGTGTATGTTTGAAAATTTCCATGACACAAAATAAAACTTTAAAAAAATGAGAGAGAAAGAGGAAACTGTTATAATGCTTTTTAAAAAATGGGGTACACTTTCTGATAAATTAGATAACAAGGCATGTCATTAAAAAAGAGAAAAGAGAGAGATATGGAAGCAAGGTTGCACATGGTGTTAGAGGAAAGATCCCATAGAAACTGACTATGGTTGATTTAACTAGAGAGGAAGTTACTGAAAGTATATTGAGAACCTCGCAGACCTTCTGGAAGGACAGCACAACCTGTGCAAATAGGAACAACTCTGAAATCCCAGCTATAGAACTGGGCTAATGGGGCATCCACCAGTGCCCTCACATGTCACTAACATCACAGCTTGCACCTCTGATGTGACAGAACTCAGGGTGCTGGTGACATGCTGCCTCTGGGAAATGAACAGAGCCACAACCACCCTCTGCCAACATGGACTAGACAAAGTTCCAGCTACTCCACCCACGTATCACCTAGTCTGAGGTCAAGCTTTGATTTGATTGGCAGATCTAGATTTTGTGCCCAGACTCTACCCAAAGCCATTCAATATTCTTTTACTCTCACTACTTTAAGGACTTAAAATGTTTTTAAAGATAAACAAATAAAACTATTTTTCAGTCTTCTTGAAAGCAATATTCAGTCCTGTGTACCAAACCCATAAAGTTTCCCCCCCCTTTTTTTTAACATAATCCAATTCAACTTTTGTTTCTCTTCCTTGAAATGTATCTTAATAAATACCAGATTCAATAGAATTGAGGCTATTTAGTTACTTTTAAAAAAATGGTGAGAAAGGCCCAGATGAAGAACAATATAAATAGCAAAAAAACGCAGAGAGAAAAAGATGATGGGTGTGATGGGTGGAAGTGGTCAAGAGGCAAGTTTTCTGCACCATTCTCCAAACATACTAGTATGCCCATCCTATGAGAGCCAAGGTGGTGGAATATATGCCCACACATGGGCCTGCACCAAGAAAGCAACATACGCTGTGCCAAATTCAGTCATGAAACATTCAAGTGGGAAGATCATTAATTTTCAAGGTAACTATCTGCTTAGTGGCTATGTAGGACTTTTCAATCTGTTGGATCCCTTTGAGAAGCTGATGAAAGTTGTAGACATTCTTACTAGAAGAAAAGGAGAATATTCAAAATGTTATTTGCAACTTTGGAGGTGCCCTTGAGCACCCTGTGGTCATCCATTGTTCCTCCAGGAGTCTGTGCCTCACCTTCTACTACATATATTGTTCTGACAAGTGCTGTAGACTGCTGCTGCTTAGAGCCACTGGAGGAGGGAGGGAGGAGTGTGTTGTGATTGCAGACCAGCAGAAGAAAGTGCTGTGCCCTTCTCAAAGTGTTGTCCATGAAGCATGTTCATCAAACTCCTTGGAGTGCCAATGGAAATGCAAATTTCCAAGCCCAGAATCAGAAGTACTAAATCAGAATCTTGAAGGGGAGGGGATTGACAATATGCATTTTCAGCAAGCTCCTTGGCCAGCGGTTAGACATGTGGAAATTTTAGAACCACTATTTAAGGGATGTCAGCAAGCCAGGCAGAAAGAAAGCATAATGAAAAGGAGATGCCAAAGAGGTGAGAAGAAAGGTGGAAAGAGGATGATTGATTAATAGTCCAGGGCAGTTCCTGAAGCTTGGGGCTGGGTAAAAAACAACAACATAAATGGGCGAGGAAAGGGCTGGCTGAGATCTGCAGTGTGGACCTTAGGAATGGAAATCCGACAGATCTCAAGAGCAGCTGATTAGAATGGAGCAACTGAAGAGCCATCAGGGGTAAGAAATTAGCAGAAGTTTGAAGAATGGTTTCACCTTTTTAAAAGCAGTTTAAAAAATTATTCTACCTGTGCTGAGCTAAATGTAACTTTGCTTTCTAGCCTGCTTTAGTCTACTTGAATAGTGAGGAAAATAAACTTAGCTATCTGACCTTGTAGGCCAGAAACTAGATACGCCCATGCTCTCATGCCATGCCAGATGTATTTTTTAATTGAGTAGAACTGTGTTGTTTTCAAGGCCACCAGGGAGATAACCAATAACGAGTTAAAAGTCAGTGGGAAATTTTCAAATCTGTTTCCCAGTGGAGCCCCAATTACAGTTCTCTGTAAACTGACAAGATATCATGTCAAGGCCCTGATGATGTTTGTAGTTTCTGTGAATAAAAGCTTGCTTAGCACCAAGGTCAGCACTGTTAGAGGTGAAGGGCTCCCTGCGTGGAGGTGCCTGTACAGTCTGCTGGCCGAGCGCAATAAATCCTTGCTTGCTGCTTAGGACCTAATTAGAGTCGGTGGTCTTATTCTCTCTAATGTTGGTCCACAACATAACCAAAGTACCAATGAGAAAGAATATATGCACCTCTATGTTCATAGCAGCACAAGTCACAATAGCTATGACCTGGAAACAGCCTAAGTGCCCACCAGTAGACAAATGGATAAAAGAGCTGTGGTACATTTATAGCATGGAATACTGTGCAGCAGTAAAAAAAATAAGAATCTCTTACCCTTTGAGACAGCATGGAGGGACCTGGAAAGTATCATGCTAAGTGAAAGAAGTCAGGCAGAGAAAGGCAAGTATCACATGATCTCACTCATATGTGCAATCTAAGTACCAAAATAAACTGAGGAACAGAGTGCATGGAAGCACAGAACAGAGTGAGAAATTTCAGAGGGAAGGCAGGGGAGGCTGGATGTGTGGGAGGTAATAAACCAAAGACCTTGTATGTATATATGCATAACCCACGGACAGAGATAATAGGATGCTGAAGGCCTGGGGCAGTGGGGGAGGGGAGTGGAGGGGCTGGAGTGGTATAATGGGAGAAAAAAGGGACATATATAATACTTTCAACAATAAAGAATTATTTTTAAAAATTGTTCTGACACTTGTGAAGTATAGTAACCTCCATCTTGGTTAAAAATTGCTGTTTAAAATTTTAACCCTGCTATTCTGGCTTCAGTAAACATTTGCTTACTTATTAGGGAAAATAAGATTACTCCTCATTCTAGAGAGGCTATAAACTATGTCCCAGACAGAGTTGTCAGTGCTGGCGCCAAGCCAGGCCTTGAGATATGGTCTCATGGCCCTGTCCCAGCACACAGGACTTTTTCTCAGAAGGTCTGGAAGTCTCATTCCAAACAAAGAGCTAAAAAACATATAAATTGAAAAGACTTCCACCATATTTGGCCCCAGAATTTGAGAAGCAAGAGTTCCTCTGGGCCTGCTAGTGCTAGAGAAAATGAACAGGACTCCAAATAAATTTGGCTTATTGATTAAGGCGTCTGATTTACAATATAACAGTTTTACAATCAGAACTGTGATTTACAATATAACAGTTGAAGAACTGAGGCCAACTTCATTCAGAGTGATTATTGGAATAAGTATGGTGACTACTGCCATGGGCTTTACAGCAGAGGAGACAGATTGGGCTCAATTCCAAATACAACAAGGACAAGTTAGGGGTTCATAGCCAAGAAGTAAAATGGGGGTGGGGGTTGGTTGTGGTGTAGGAAAGAATAGTTATTTCTTTGTTACACTGACCTAGCAGGATTCTCAGGGAAGGCAAACTGTGGCCATCAGATATTACCTGGGGTTGTGGGGATGAGGAAGATGATCAGATGACAAGCGTGGGGGGTGTGGGCTAAACCAACTTGGATTTTGTTAAAATTGGTCAATGGAAATAGACCAATCAAAAAGTCAAGGCCTACTTGGGAAGATAATTCAGAGAAGATTGACTAAAGTTTGGTCAAGGAGAGATTCAAAGCAAACAAATGCTTTTTGAGGCTCATGAACTCCCAAACCAGGCCGGTGATAGTGGGTGGCTGTCACTTCACAGCTACAAATGCAATGGAGGAAGAGTGGTTTGACCCTGGTGTGGACTTTGTGACTCCAAGCCCAGAGCTCCTTGAGAGCTGCGACCAGCCTGTGGAACATACGCAATGATTGTCTGTGGAACAAATGAATGGAGTGGCCATCCAGGCAAGGACGAGGTGTTTTCTAGCAAACTCACATTGTTCCTCTTTGTAACAATAGACTAAAAATACAAATGAACATGGAATTTTTAAAAAATATATTTTTATTTTTATTGATTTTTTACAGAGAGGAAAGGAGAGGTATAGAGAGTTAGAAACATTGATTAGCTGCCTCTTGCATACCTCCCACTGGGGTTTTGCCTGCAACCAAGGTACATGCCCTTGGCAGGAATCGAACCTGGCACCCCTGAGTCCGCAGGCTGGTGCTCTATCCACTGAGCCAAACCGGTTAGGGCTGAACATGGAATTTTTACTAGGTTTTCCAGTGTCCATTGGTACATCAGGCAGATATTGTTTAAACAAAATGACGTTCCCATCACTAGGGCTCTTAGTCTGAAGTGATTTATCAGAGTAGAGTTCAACCTGTGTCCCAGTGGCATTGCTGATAAGGAGGCTGAGATCTTGTCCTTAGAAGCAGCAGACACATTCAGTCCTCCTAGTGGATGATTTGGAGAAATATGCTGGAAAATAACTGAGTGGATCACATCTATCCCTTATTAAAGGAACTAAAATCAGAAACTGAAATGAGCCAAGATGCATGCACATTTCCTGTCGTGAAGGCTACAGGGATAGCCCTCCAGGGATTTGATGTTCCCTTCCATGTTAACACAAAAAGTGGTCAGAAAGTTTTAGAAGATGAGGGTTCATTTTGTCAGGTTACAGCTGGAAATATATTCATCTTTGTTCACCCTAGAACACAGTAGGCGACAGGGCTCAATGTACTGTTGCTGAATTGATTGCCAAGGTAATACTAAAATATAAGCCCCAGGAGTCAGCAGTCTAAGAGCCAAGGAAACAGAAAATGCCAGCCTCCTCAGGACAAGGGCAGAGGGGGAGGTCCGCAGGGACTTGGGTCTTAGAGATGAGTTACAATGGGCCTCAGGGATGGTCAGAGGACTGAAGGAATGAATGCTTGTAAAACTCACAGGAGAGTGCTTGACACATGATACACTCCATGTGAGATTTTTATAAACTAAATAAATCTCTATTTCTTTCTTTATTTAAGACATATATGTTTTGTGCATGCTTGAGAACAACTAGTTGACAGCTCCAGCGAAAGGTTTCCAAAGATGGTTCAATTTAGGCACAAGTAAAGAGAGTTAAAATGTAGGCCAGTGTTCTGACCTCCACTGAAGGGCACATTGGCTGACTTCAGACCCTGGCTCCACCATTTATTGGTCCTGTGGCCTTGAGTAAGATCCTCAATTGCTCTCATTCTAAATTTCCTAATTTGTAAAAAGGGAATAATTGACCAACTTGTTGTGAGGAGTAACACAGAAATTAGTATAAAGCACTTTGCTTTATTTTGTCTGGAACTCCTAACAACTGTTAGCTAATTTTATGTTATCAGTGTTGATTGTTTCTGTTCTTATTCTCATTTTGACCACACTTTAAATTAGTTTTTAGGAAACCATTGATCTGTGTTTGAGGCAGAAAAGAAGAAAATTAATGTTTCTCGTGTAAATTCACTTTTAAATTAATGTTTTAAGAAGAAACTTTTTGTAGTTGTGAATCCTCACCTGAGGCTATTTTTTTCCATTGGTTTTTAGAGAGTGAAAGGGAGGGAGAAAGACAGAGACAGAGAAACATCGATGTGAGACACATCAAATGGCTGCTTCCTGCATGTGCCCCAAACAGTACCCGGGGATTGAGCCTGCAACTGAGATACATGCCCTTGACTGGAACTGAACTCTCAACCCATCAGTCTGCAGGCCGATGGTCTAACCACTGAGAAACCAGTCAGTGCAAGAAGAAACTTTTGGCCCTGGTCACTGTGGCTCATAGGTCGGAACATCATTCAGTACACCTAAAGGTCATAGGTTTGATTCCCAGCCAGGGCACATTCCCAGGTTTTGGGTTTCTTCCCTAGTCAGGGTGTTTATGAGAGGCAATCAATCGTTATTTCTCTCTCACATTGATGGCGTTCTCTCTCTCTCTCTCTCTCTCTCTCTCTCTCTCTCTCTCTCTCTCTTTCTTTCCTCTCCCCCCTATTCCCTTCCTCGCTCTCTAAAAGCAATGGGAACATATCGAGGGCCCAGGTACATGCAACCAAGGTACATGCCCTTGACCAGAATCGGACCCAGGACCCTTTGGTCCGCAGGCCGACACTCTATCCACTGAGCCAAACCAATTGCTTCCCTTTTTTTTTTTTTTTTTTTTTTTTTTTACCACATACATATGTGCCCCACCCCTAAGCAATATAGTCTAATTTTGCTTATTTTTGGACTTTTACCTAAGTGAAATTATGGTCTCCTGGTGGTCACTTCCTACACTGAGTCAAGATAGCTCTGTGTGACCAACCTGTAAGGCTTTCATGAAAGTCTACTGCAGTTTCTGCCTAATTCTTAGATTGTTCACTCTGGAGGGAGCAGCAGAAAAACCAAGCAGTCCTGTAAAGAGGCCTATGTGGACAGGAGCTGAGCCCTCACCCCCACAGCCTGCACCAGCGGGCCCGCCTCCTGACGAAGCACAGAGATGTAGAGCACCCAACCAAGTCAACCCCCAAGTGACTGCGGCTTCAAAAGGCATTTGTCTGTAACCTCATGAGCAACCCTGAGCCAGAACTGTTCCAAGCCACTCCTTAATATCTCACCCAGAGAAACCTAGAGCAGTAATAAATTATTCCTGTTGTATTGAGCCAAGAAGCTTTGGAATGTATTGTTATGCAGCAAGAGATAAACAATCAGAAACTGTATTAATTATTTTGTATCTTGTTTCTTTTGCCCAATTTTTTGGTTGTTTGAAAGTATTACATATGTCCCCTTTTTTTCCCCATTGGCTCCCGTCAGCCTGCCCCGCCTCAGGCCTTCACCACCCTGTTGTGTGTCCATGGGTTATGTGTATATGCATACAAAATCTTTGGTTTATTATCTCCTACTCATCCACCCTCCCCTGCTCCCTTCCCTCCAATATTCCGCACTCAATTCCATACTTCCATGTTTCTGGATCCACTCCCTGCATCAATTTATTTTGTTAATTAGATTCCACGGATGACTGAGATCATGTGATACTTATCTTGCTCAGACTGGCTTATTTCACTTAGCATGATACTCTCCAGGTCCCTCCATGCTGTCTCAAAGGGCAAAGAGCTCCTTCTTTTTTACTGCTGCATAGCATCCCATGGTGTACATGTCCCACAGCTCTTTTATGCCCTCATCTGCTGATGAGCACTTGGGCTGTTTCCAGATAAAGATTCATTTTGATACTGTATATAGTTTGGTTTACTTATTTTTTTATCAATGTATAGCGTTCCATTGTATGAATATATGTTTACTTGATTTTCATAAATATCTCTGTCTGTAGAGGACATTCTCAACCTATAGGGCCCTTCTTTATATGGGGGAAGGTCTGTACAGAAAAGGGAGGGAAGGATAAATAACATTTGACACACTGGAAGCCAAATGTACTATTAGTGTCTTAATAATCCAAATATTTTGAATAACAAAAAACAAGCTGGTTTTAGAAAGATCTTTTCTTCTTTTCGCTGACAACATAGTCATGCTGAGTGACAACCTTACTGGTCCTTCATATCCCCTCAGTCACTGGGCTTCTCATTTCTCTTTCAAACAGAGACTAAAAGAGAAGATGGGTGGAGACAGACTCTCTTGGGATATACAGTCATGTGCTGTGTATCGATATCTCAGTCAACAAGTGACTGTATATAAGAAAATGATTCCATAAGAGTGTAACAGCTGAAAAATCCCTCCCACCTAGTGGCATTGTAGCTGTGATAAGAGCTTAATGCAACACATTGCTCACATGTTTGAGCTGATGCTGATGTAAACAAACGCACTATGCTGCCGGTCTTCTCAAAGCATAGCACATACAATTACAGGAGTAGCTACATCATCCAGGTTTGTGTAAGTGCATGCTATAATGTTTACATAATAAAATCATCCAACGACGCATTTCTCAGGCATATCCTGTTGTACACTAGGTTGCATTGTACAGTACTTTCCTCTGACTGACAATTAAACCAAAGCAAATATGCTGTCTGCTGCGGACTCAGAAATGCATGTTTTCTTTTTTAAAATATTATTATTAATTTCAGAGAGGAAGGGACAGAAACATTAATGATGAGAGAATCATTGATTGACTGCCTTCTGCATGGCCCTTGCAGGGATCGAGCTGGCAACCTGGGCATGTGCCCTTGACCAGAATCAAACCCTGGACCCTTCAGTCCACAGGTCAATGCTATATCCACTGAGCCAAACCGCTCGGGCAGAAATGCATGTTTTCTTACCATGTAAGCTGCTCAGCCAAGCAGGAACCCTGAGCGCCCACGCCCACAGCTGGCTCAGGCCACTCCCTGCACACTGCCACTGCCTCAAGTGCACACAGAGGCACCAAGATATGAGGACCAAGATCAGTCACCTGGCTGGAAATTAATAATAAAAATGTGACTTCTAGGAGTCTATACAATAGAAATACTCTCACAAGGTGCAAAATAAGTATAGACAAGAATTTTTTACGATGATATTTTTCATTATTTTGAAGAACTGGACCCATGGCATAGAAGATAAATCATGATGCACTCTTACCCGCAAGTGTTAGGTAGGAACAAAGAGGCTGAGCTCTGTGAACAGGCACAGGAAGATGTGCAAAATAAATGTCACATGAAGAAAGGCACATTGCAAACAGTACACTGGATGTTACTTCTATTTTCATGTAAGAAACAGTGTGTGTGAGAGAGATGGTGTATATAGATTAAACCATTAACAGCTATTACTAGGACTAAAAGAGTTTTAAATAAATTCCACTTGCAAAATCACACAGTCTTGTAATGTTTTATTTTGTTACAACATATACATACGGCTTTTGAAAACTTAAACAAAACCTATCATTGGCTTTCAAACCTATGACATTGATAGGCAGAAGAAAAACACAAAATTGATAAATTTATAATGGACAGTAGGAGAGAGAAAAGAACAGAGACAAGATGAGGAAAAGGTGAACACCTGCTTTTCATTCAGTCAACCTTCCTTCTTTCTTCTTCTCCAGGGAGCACTGTCCTTTGTCTCTAGG
>PVJC01054451.1:0-10497 GCA_004026665.1 Murina feae | reverse complement strand
TGGATGTATAAGCTTGTGATAACAGCCACTCTCCCCTTCAAGATGGTGCAGACTCCTCCGCAGAGTCGCTGCTCTGGGAAAAATTTCAGCAACAAGTGGTTGCCCTGTGATCTCCAACAGTCCCAAGGCTGCAAACTGTCACTCCCAGCTGCATCTCCTGCGCCAATTCGGGCTGGATGTTACTCGTTTCAGCTGCTCATGCGATCTGCTCCAGGACAAGGTGCAGGACATGTCCGTCTATAAGGCTGCCATTTTTCTAGACAGACATCATAATTTTGAGGATAATTTTTTGTTTGTTTGATTCTATTCACTGATATCCAATAGAGTTATGGACAGACCCTGAGAGAAAAATCAAGTCAGTTATATATAATAAAGAAATAACATTGGATTTACATATCTGAGGGAAGTTTTGGGACACTGTTAGATAATTAAATACATGTCTATGATATTTTTGTAGTCTTATAAAATTTAAAAATGTTGAATAATTGAGCCAATATTTTGTTACTAATCACTTATGCTTTTTACATGGATATGTACTGCTTTGACTTCCAACTTCTCCAAGCTCACATGAAGGAAACCCATATTCAGAAGAGAATGAAGACAACACACAACTCACAAAGTGAAGCGGAGTTAAAGGAATGAGGGAGAGCAAAAGAGAGAAGAGCATAATTTGAATACCTTAATGTAATCATCCCTCAAATTAAATCTACTCAGAATCTTCTTACTTGATTACTCATGTTGATAAACTTTCTGTCTTACATAAGCTATATATTGGGTTGTTATCACACACATTTAATTTTTTTGAATAATAAGATGCTTTCCAGAAAAAGACATAATGAAATGGAAAGATATTTCATATTATTGGATTAGAAGAATCAATATAGTAAAAATCAATATAGTAAAAATGTCCATAATACTTGAAGAAATATACAGATCAATGTAATCCTCACCAAAATTCCAATGACATTTTTTTAAAGAACTTGAACAAAAATTTAGAAGATTTTTATGGAACTACAAAAGACCCTGAATAGTCAAAGCAATTCTGAGAAAAACAATGAAGCCAGAGGTATCACACTTCCATACTTCAAATTATACTACAAAGTGATAGTAATCAAAACAGCATGATATTGACAAAAAAAAATGGACACAGACCAATGGAATAGAATTGGGAGCCTAAAAATAAAACCACATATATATGGACAAATAAGTTTTGACAAAGGAACCAATATCAGACAATGGAGAGGGAAAAAAAGCCTCTTTAATAAATGTGGTTGAAAAAACTAGAAGGCCACACTGTAATAAGTAGAAGGGAGCACATATCTTTGCAAATAAATTTTTCAAACTTTTTAGGTAAATAGCTAGAAGAGTTGTTGCCAGAGCATATGGTAATTCTATTCTTAAATTTTTGAGGAACTTCCATACTGTTTTCATAGCGGCTGTACCAGTTTACATTCCCATCAGCAGTGAATTAGGGTTACTTTTTTCTCTACAACCTCTCTAACACTTGTTATTGTTTGTCTTGTAAATAATAACCATTCTAACAGGTGTGAGGTCGTATCTCATTGCAGTTTGCATTTGCATTTCCTTAACAGCTAGTGAATTTGAACATCTTTTCATATATCTATTGGCCATTTTTATATCTTTTTCGGACAAGTGTCTATTCTCTAAAAAATGGATCCTCTGCCCATTCATTAATTGGATTGTTGTTCATTTGATGTTGAGTTGTATGAATTCTTTATTTTGTATATTAACCCCTTGTCAGTGCTGTTGTTTGAAAATATTTTCTCACTTTCAATAGTTGCCTTTTAGTTTTGTTGGTGGCTTCTTTTGCTTTTCTGAAGCTTTCTAGTTTGATATAGTCCCATTCATTTATTTTTGCCTTTACTTATTTTAGCTTTGAGGTCAAATTTATATAATCCACTCTAAGACCAAGATACATAAGTTTAGTACCTATGTTTCCTTCTATGTAATTTATTGTTTCAAGTCTTATATTTAGGTCTTTGATCCATGTTGAATTAATATTTGTATATGGGAACAAACCATAGATAAGTTTAATTCTTTTCCATGTGAATTAATTTTTGTACATGGGGACAAACCACAATCTAGTTTCATTCTTTTGCTATCTACCTAAATAAAACTACAATCTATCTATCTTCATTTACTTTTCACTCCTTTTCATGCTGGTGACATTCTCATTCAGCTCCTTATAATTCTCATTGAGTTGTGTGTATTTGTCATCCAACCATTTGAGCATCTTTATAACCATTACTCTGAATTCTTTCTCTGATAAGTTAATAGCCTCAATTTCATTTAACTCCCTTTCTAGTGATTCCTCTTTTTCTTTCTTTTGTGGATTGCTTTCTTGTCTTTCCATGTTTTGCTGTAATGTTGTAATTATAGCTCTGATTGCTTTGCTAGCCAGTTTCTTTTGGGAATTCTGCTACTGGTGTGACCTCTCAGATCTCCTGGGTTTGGTAGTCTAGTGTGGCTCCCTACTTGAGCTATTTGGGTTCTCTTGATGTAGGTCTGCGAGCTGGAAAGGCACAACTGAGGTGTCTAGAAGTCAGCAGCCATGGAGGGGGTGTCCCAATTTTTGCTGTCTTGTGCCCTTGGTTGAAATCACACTTGCCCAGCAGGGACTCACAGTGGCACCCAGGAACTGTCTGTTGGTGTGGTGGGGTTCAGGAAGCCTGCATTCTGGAAAGGCATGACTGTGGTGTCCAGAGTTCTGTAGTTGTGTGGTGGGCAGACTCAGCTTTTGCTGCTGCCTCTGTAGTTGGATACATGTGATCCCAGCAGCAGTTCACAGGGGCACCTGAGGTGTATTTGCCAGCAGGGTGTACTGACACACTCTGAAGAGCCCTGGCACTGAAACCACTGGCTTACAGTGTCTGTGGGTGGATATCCCAGAAGAGGGAATGTAGGGTTTCTACAGCCCAGCAGTGCATCCCTGTTTGTTTAAGTGCATGTCCAGCAGGGCTCACAGCAGGGCACCAGGGTTGCCTGTGGAGCAGTGGTCTTGGGAGACCTGCACACTGGAAAAGCATGCAACAGTAGTGCCCAGAGTTCTGCAGCTGTGTGGTGAGGCAACTCAGATTTTGCTGATGCACCTGTAGTCGATAAGCATGCGTTTCCACACAGGGGCACCCACAGTGAGTTTGATAGTGCAGGCAGATGAACTGAAGCCCTCTAAAGGGCCCTGGCATGCTTAATCAAGGCGTCTTTGGGCAGGTATCCAGGATGGGTAAATTCAGAATTTCTACTGCCCAGGGAAGTGCATCCCTGTTTGTCCAAGATTGGACTCAGCAGAGGCTCACTGTGGCTCCCCAAAGTGCCCCACGGACAGGGCGTTTTCCTGGAGCTGGGGACCTGGCGCCAAAGGGCCCTGGTGCTAAAGTTGTGCAGCTGGATGTGTGTGGGCAGTTATTCAGACAGCAGGAATTCAGGATTTCTACTGAGGGGCCGTGCACCTGTATCTGTACAAAATCACACCCAGATGGGGCTCCTAAGATAAGTCTATGGAGTGGTGTGCTTGGGAAACCTTCAGGCATATATGTGCAAATGTGATGACCTGGGTGCTAGAGATGCGCGAATACGAGATTGAAGGTCTGCCTCTGGGGAGGAGGAGGCTGCACTTACTGCTGCGGTGTGGTGCTCCTGGAGGTGGAAGTCACAGGGTCTGTGAGTCTGTGGGTGGGGCAGCAGGATTTTGGCTAGAGTGGCTGCCTGGTCATGCAGGAGTGTCCCAGGCCTGTTTGGGTGGTGGTGCTGATGAGTTCCTAGGAGAGGCCGCTTTCTCCTTTAAGATGGTGTGGGCTCCATGCTGAGTGTTCGCAGTGGTGGCAGTCTCTCCCTGTCCCAGAGAGCCTCATCTGCCAGCCTCTGCTGCTCCTGCTGGATTTAACTGTCCCTCACTTATTCATATACACTACACACCTACACACACTCTGCTTTCATCCCTTCACTCACTCACTTCCTATCCCTCACCTCCATCCTGTCAGACGCCATTTTTTCAGCTCAATGCATCTGATTTTTATGTTGATGTTTTATACTATAACTTCACAAAATTTATTAGTTATTCTAATAGGTTTTATGTGGAATCTTTATAGTTTCCACATGTCAGATCATGTCATCTTCAAACAGATTTTATATCTTTCTTCACAATTTACATGACTTTATTTATTTGTTCTTTAAATACTCTATTACTTCTGGTACTATATCCAATAAAGGTAGCAAGAATGAGCATTATAGTCTTATTATTGATATTACAGGAAAAAATTAAATTTTTACCAATTAATATGATGTTAACTGTGAGGTTGTTATATATGTCCTGTATTTAGTTAATATACAGTCTTTTTATATCTAATTTTGAAAGTTTTTATCACATAAATGTGTTAACTTTTATCAAATAAATTTTCTGTATCCATTGAGATGATCACCTAATTTTTATCTTTCATTCTGTTAATGTGGTCTATCAATTAAGTGATGTGTATATATTGGACAGCCTTTCCACTATACAGACAAATCCCACTTGTGCATGCTGCATGATCTTCTAATGTGCTGTTGAAATAGTTTTCTTACATTTTGTTGAGAATTTTTCATATATGTTCATAAAGGATATTAGCCTATCATTTTATGTTCTTGGGTTTTTATCTGATATTGATATCAGGGTAATGTTAGCCTCATAAAATATGTTCCTTATTCTTTGTGAGTTTCTTTAATAGTTTGAGAAAGGTTGCCCCTAATCCTTCCTTAAAAGCTTGGCAGTATTCATCAGTGAAGCTATCTGATTTTGGGATTTTCTTTGCTTGGAGATTTTTAATTACTGCTTCAATATCTTTGCTTATTATTGTTCTATTCAGATTTTCTATTGCCTTATTATTCAGCCTTGTTAGATAGTATACATCTAGGAATTTATCCATTCTTCTAGGTTAACTAATTTGTTGGTTTATAGTTATTCATAATCCATAATATTTCTGTTGTGTCCACTGTAATGTCTCTTCCATTTAAGATATATTTTATTTATTTGAGTATTTTTTCTTCTCAGTTATTCTAGTGAAAGATTGTCAATATTGTTTCTCATCTCAAAAATAAACTCTTGCTGTCATCAATTTTTATCAATTGCTTTTCTATTTAATTTATTTCTGCTTTAAACATTATTTCTTTTTTCTTTGGTCTTACATTCTCTTTTTATTTTTGCTGCTTAATGAATAAAGTTTTGTGTGTTTTTCTTCAAATCTTCCTTTTCAAATGTAGGCATTTTTACCTATAAACTTTTCTTAGTACTGTTTTTACTGCATTCCATAAATTTTGCAGCATTTGTTTTAATTTTTCTTTGACAAATGATATTTTCTGATGTCTCTTTAATTTCTTCTTTGACTTCGTGGTTGTTCTAGACTGTGCTTAATTTCTTCATAAATGTTAATTTTTCAATTTTTCTTCTGTTGTTGATTTCTAGTTTCATTCTGTTTTGGTAAGAAAAGATACTTGGTAGTCTTTTATTTTTAATATGTTTATAATACAAGTATTTTTTCTTTTCTTTCCTTTTTTCATTACTTATTATGTAACTTGAGATGACTGGTTTTGTATAATAAAATTTAAATATTTTTAACTATACATTATACCATATTTGTTACAGGATATCAAGGAGAATAAACATCACTGAAAATCTGTAACTCAAATTGTGGAGAAAAGATTAGAGCTTTTTTTGTTTTTGTATGCAAGATAGTTGTAACTTGCTACTGTCTTTATTTGGAAATTAAATATGGTTTAAGGAGGTGCATATGTGTGCCAAGTTGACAGTGGTGGACTTGTGACAGTTAATTTGATCTGTCAATTTAACTAGGCCAAAGAGTGCCCAGATTAAATATTACTTCTAGGTGTTTTTGTGAGGGTGTTTGCACACGAGATTAGCATTTGAATAGATGGACTCAGTAAAGTAGAATGCCTTTCATAATATGGGTGGACATCATTCAATCCCTTGAAGGAATAAATAGAAGAAAAATGTAGAGGAAGGAGGGATTCTTCCTCGTGCTTCCTGCCTACCTGCATGAGCTAGGATATTGGAATTCTCCTGTCCTTGAACTGGCATTTATACCATAAGCTTCTCTAGATCTCATGCCTTCAGACTCAGACTAGTATCACACCACTAACTTTCCTTGATCTTCATATTGTGAGACTTTCCCTCCTCCATGATCTTTTCATTGTCTTTTAAACCAAATTTCTCATAATAAATATCTATGTCTACTTACATTTCTATGTAATCTAGTTACATATTTAATTTGCCTTACAAATGTTATGTGAATGCAACAGCAGGTACATTAATTTTTTTTTTCCATGCTTGAAAACCTTCTGATGTCTCTTTTTGTCTCCAACAGGAGAAAATTTTCTTCTCTTTTAAAAAACTTACTTGATTGCCCTGGCCGGTTTGGCTCAGTGGATAGAGAATCGGCCTTCAGATTGAAAGGTCCCAGGTTCGATTCTGGTCAAGGGCATGCACCTTGGTTGCAGGCACATCCCTGGTGAGGGGTGTGCAGGAGGCAGCTGACTGATGTTTCTCTTTCATCAATGTTTCTAGCTCTCTATCCCTCTCTCTTCCTCTCTGTAAAAAGTCAATAAAATATATTTAAAAAAACTTGATTATCTACCTATATATCTATTTAGATAATCTTTGTATATTAGAATTAATGTCAACAAACTTTAATTATTTCTGTAATAATACCACACAGCCATACCTAGATTAATATTTAATTGAAAAACAAAGACATGGGTATTTTGGGGACAGAGATGTGAGTTAGAATTCTCTCTATCATAACCTCTATAACTCCAGTTGCAAGAGATTTCTGGATACTTACTTTTTCATTTTCCATTTACTACAGTACTAAAAATCACAGTAGAAGGAACATAGAATAATGTCATTTAAACATATTCACCATATGATATTGAAAATGAATAAGAAATATTTTTTAGAGTAGCACATTTAGGAACTGTAAGAAGTTTGGTATGTTTAAAATGTAATGCAGGCATATGATGAGGAAAGAGTCAATAAATGATCTCAATGTGGGATGGAAAAATTATGAAGAATTATCCTATTTAATAAAAGAGTAATGTGTAAATTAACTGTCACTCTACGACAAAGATGGCAGCATACATAATGGCCAGGGTGGGACACTGGCGGTGTTGCCCTGGCAACATGAACCCAGGATCCTTGCCCTGGCTGCATGAAGGGAGGGGAGGGGAGGAACCTTGGGCTGGAGGCATGGGCACCGGGTGCCTTCCCCACCAGAGTTGTGCACTGTCTCCACCGCCACCACTGCTACCTCTGCTGTTGGAGCCCCTGGTGCTACTGGCACTGTGGGCTCAGCATGTTTCTGAGCATGCTGAGTCCAAAGCCCAGGCACCCAACACCCACCCCATGCCACTCCCACTCCCCCAAGTCAACCTCCACAGCCTCATATCAGACTCCTTCAACCAACCCAGGCAAAGGCAAGCCCTAGCTGTCTCCCCTAACCCACTGCCCCAATTCCCCTCATCCTCTTTGCACCCACAGTTCAGAGGCTCTGGGGAGTCTGCTGCAGATCTCCCAGCCAGCGCCTCCCAGGTGCCCTCTGGTTACTGTAAGCACATCCCTTTTTGCACCCACTGGTTCCAGCATCCCATTTCCCCAAGCTCCCTATGGCATCTGGCTCTCACCCACGTCCCTGACAACTCCTGAGACCTCTTTCTCTCCTGCATTCTGTTCCTTTCTGTGCTTCTTTTGCTTCCTGTGTTTAGCTCCCTCCTACACCCTCACTCCCTGACTCTCCATCTACCTCTAGTGCCCAGATTTCCAGCTGGGCAAGCCCGTGTTCCTTTTTGCAGAGAGGGGACTTCAGCATTCTCTAAGCACCCGAGAGCTTTGGACAGCCTGTCCACGAGGGTTGAAGGAGTTTGGCTGAGAAATTGTTCCTCAAGTCATGCAGCCTAGCGGAGTGAGTGTAAAACCCTTTTCCCTTCTAGCAGGGACCCAGTCAGCCTGTACTCTGCCAGCTCTGGGGATTGAAAGTGGATGTTCAAAGTTAGAGGAAACTTTCCAACTGGATTCCTGGCTAAAGTAAACCATGCATCTGTCAGGAATGCTCTCGGGGTGCTGTTCTTGCCAGACGCTTGTGTTCCACTGTGGTAGATGCAGCAAGGAAGCAATGATTAGTGCATCTGATAGCTAACGCTGAGGACTGGTAGGAAAAACACACACTCCCCAGTCCCAGCTGATGAATCTGAGTATGATACAACCATGTGTGCCTGTACAACAAAGAGAGAGACTTAAGAAAACACAAACGTTTACACATAGAATAAATGACACTGCCACCAAGAAAGAGCACACTTAATTAATTACACTTTGGACTTTTCACCGTCAGTAAAGACACATGTATTTTGTGTTTTATGATTCACATGATCTGATCATTTGACTTGGGCCAATACAAACAAAAAGTCAATGTTGGTTTTGGTTGAGGTAATGAACTCAGAGTTCAGATTTCTTGGTTGTTTTTGCCTTTTCCCAAGTTCCCAGATTCTCAAAACTCTAGGATTAGTTTTGGGAGAGATGAGAGAAGAAAATATGTAAATACTCAGGAGGATTAAACTAAGAAAGCAGTTGAGATTATATTCATGGTTCTTGAGTTGGCAAATGGATCGGCTTGAAATTCATGAGCCTGGCCTCTGGCCAGGCCAGGCCAGGTGTAAAATGCTTGAGTCATTGTAGGCCAGGCTGACAGACCCACTCTGCTGTGCACAAATTTTGTGCACTAGGCCTCTAATGTACAATTATATAAGAATTTTAACTTTTATTTGCAGGCAATGAAAAGTTGTATAACACAGAGTTTAAAATAATAGATATTGAAATTATATCATAGACAATAAACATTGGTTCACATTCTGATTTCACTACTTATTAATTATATTTTCTTTTTCTTTTATAAAAAATATATTTTTTATTGATTTCAGAGAGGAAGAGAGAAGGAAAGAGAGATAGAAACATCAATGATGAGAAAGAATCATTGATCAGCTGCCTCCTGCACACCCTGTACTGGGGATCAAGTCCACAACCCAGGCATATGCCCTTGACTGAAGTCAAACCCATGACCCTTCAACCCACAGGCCAATTCTCTACCACTGAGCCAAGCCAGCTAAGGCCTAATTATATTTTCTTGCATAAATCGCTTGACTTTTCTGAACATCATTATCTTTATATGTAGAAGAAGATAACAATAGTAATTTAATATTTGAAAATAATTTTAAAAGACTAACCAAATGAATAGGAGATAAACAGAACTTTACAATGCTGAGATTTATTGTTGTTAATTATATTTTATGAAGAGTTATGTGACTTAATATGTATTTTAGAAATAAATACTAAATCAATGTAGAATACAGTTTAAAACGGAGAAGACACCAGAGTCAGTACAACAAATTAACAAAAGACTAAGTAAGAGATAAGAATATGTAAAATTGGAGTAAAGAGAGAAAGGGGAGTACCTGTAGAGCATGTAAGTATGTGTAAGTATGTGAGGGACAGTTATATTCCACAGGACTGTTGGGGACAGGTGGACCAGGCTCCCGTAGATGGGCAACCTCTACTACCACTGAAATCTCTCCCAGAGTGGCTGGCTCTGCAGCAGAGGCCATGCCATATTGAATGATTGAGTGGCTATAACTGGAGGCCCACCCTCACATCCACCCAGGATGACCTCAGATACCACCCGGGACCCAACAACCACACCAGCCAGGAACCAGAGGCCAGGGCTGCAAACCCACAAACACTGAAACTCTAGCCTCCCCAGCTGCGGGCTCCTAAAAAGTTTGTCTGGGGGAGACAAGGTGGCGGCTTAATAGGTGGATGGGTCTGGTGCCTTCTCACAGAGCAGACAGAAGAAACAGCTGAATCAAATAGCATCCACACAGAACTGGCAAATTAAACACAGCTAAAAAGACAATCTGTGGACAGAATGTGGTCTCTATTGTGCTACATATACATCTAATTTCCTTTCCTCTGCTCTAAGTCTTTCTCTTTTCTCTTTCTTCACTAGCCAAATTTTTTATTGTTGTTGTTGCATGTTTTATAGTTTGTTAGTTTATTTTGTTTTGTTTTTATTGTATGCTTTTGTCCTTCCTCTGCTTACTTGTTGTCTTCTTCTACTAATAGCTTAACTAGTTTCACTCACCAAAATCAGGCCTATCTGCTGCCTACTATATTCTACTTTTTCAAAAATAGATGAATATAAAGATAGATAAAGAAAGGGGGAGATATATATATATATATATATACTAGGGGCCCGGTGCACAAAAATTTGTGCACTCGGGGTGGAGGGAGTCCCTCATCCCGGCCTGCCCCCTCTCACAGTCTGGGACCCCTCAGTGGATGTCCTATGATGGCCCCAGTCTGCCAGGCGCCTTTTGTGTGTGTGTGTGTGTGTGTGTGTGTGTATGTGTGTGTGTGATCACTGGGGACCTGCCCCCAGC
>PVJC01054450.1:0-10496 GCA_004026665.1 Murina feae | reverse complement strand
TTTTTTCTTTTTAATTTTATTGATTTTTTACAGAGAGGAAGGGAGAGCTAGAAACATCTATGAGAGAGAAACACCAATCAGCTGCCTCCTGCACACCTTCCAATGGGAATGTGCCCGCAACCAAGGTACATGCCCTTGACCGGAATCAAATCTGGAACCTTTCAGTCCGCAGGTTGACGCTCTATCCACCGAGCCAAACTCGTTAGGGCATGCTGAACATCTCTGCATGTGCTTTTTACCATCTTTAGTGAAACATCTTTCTCTGTTGTCCATTTTCTAATTGCATTATTTTCACTGTTGAGTTCTGAAACTTCGTTATATATTCTATGAGTCCTTTGATACCTGCTTCCTAAGTATCTTCCAATTTGCAGCTTGTCTTTTCACCCTCCTTCACAAAGTTTTTAATTTTGATGTTCAATTTATCAAATTTTTTATGTATCATACCTTTAATGTGGTCAAAGAACACTTGACCAAACCCTAGATCCCAAAGATTTTCTCCTGTTATCTTCCAAAGTTTTGCAGTTTTACTTTTGACACTTAAACCTTTAATCCATTTTGAGTTACTTTTGGAGGTTAGGTCGAGATTCATTTTTTTATCTATGGCTATCCACTGGCCTCACCACAATTTGTTAAGAGATTATCCTTCTTCTGTTAAATTGGTTTTGACCCTTTGTCAAATATCAATTGGCCATACTTGCATGGAGCTATTTCTGTCTTGTCTGTTTGATTGGTCTGTTTCTCTCTCTCTCTCTGGCAATCCGACACAGTCTTGATTATTGTAACTACTTAGTAAGTCTTGAAATTAGATAGTAACCCCTCCTTTTCCCCCCCAGCATTTAGGTATTCCTTTGTCTTTCTATATCAATTTTAGAACAATCTGGTTTGTACTGACAAAAATTTTCCTGGGATTTTGGCAGATTGTGTTAAACTTAGATACAAATTTGGGAATAAGTAACATCTTTACTATGTTGATCTGTCCAATTCCTAAACATGAAATCTCTATTTATTTAGATCTTCTTTGATTTCTTTCATCAGCATTTCACTGTTTTCAGCATATAAATCATATACTTATTTTATTCACACCAAAGGTGTTTTTTTAATGTGGTTATAAATGGCATTGTATTTTAAGTTTCAGTTTCCATGTGTTAACCGCTAGCACATAGAAATATAATTGAATTCTGTATGCTGACTTAGTATCTTGTAGGATTTTCTATATAGCAAATCCCATCTCCTAAAATTTCCCCTGATCTAAAGATATGAAAACCAAGAAAGTGAATACTTTTTAAAAAACATACTTCTTATATAAATAAATTGACTCTGACACACTTCCATTTGGTCAATAATATATTGACTCTCTATTTTGTCTGCTACTTTAAGGAGACACAAAGATTAACTGGATCCAGCCTAGGGGCTTAGAATCTAGCAGAGGAGATATGCAACTGATACTAAACATAAGGGCAATAATGCAGAATAAACAACAGTACTAGTTAAAAGAAGCATAATTTAAAAATTAGTGCAAAAAAATGTATACAACCTTACAGAAAACACTGGTAGAGCAAAATGTTATCAGCAGATAGCTTGGTAATAACTTACTGCTACTGATCTTTTTCTTTTTGCATATCTGTGTTCTCTGTGTTAAACATCTTTCATAGTACAGAAAAACACACAAAAGCTTCACAAAATCAAGTAATTTTTGTGTGTGTGAAAAGGATACGGAACTACAGTGCAATTAGGAACTCTGTCATTTAGAAATTCTGCAGCAACTTCAGCTTTAGGTCTTCCAACATCTTTAGGCCTACAGGAAAAAATATATTTCAATTATTATTCATGATATAAATCTCGATGAGCTACATAACTTCAAACATAAAAATATCCATATGAAAGAAAAATACCACATGTCCTCACTCATCTATGGATAATAATAACCATTATAAACTGGTGAACAAAACTGGATACAGAGGCAGAGCAGCATCAAACAGACTGTCAAATTACAGCAACAAGGACAGGAATATTGGTGGGGGTGGGTAACAGATCAGCCAAGGGACTTTGGTGCATGCATTTAAGCATAACTAATGGACACAAAACACTGGGGGGTAGGGGAGGCTGGGGGAAGGGCAGGGGGAAAAAGAGATATATGTACCAATCTTTGTAAAACTTTATGTAATAAAAAAAAAAATGTTTTAAAAAATATCCATGTTGAGTTTAATTAGAGGACATTTAGAAGGAATATTTGTATCTAAGTATTTGGGATGAACAATCAACATGTCAACCCTTATTAATGTTCCAAATTAAGTACTGACAAGTCTAAGTATTTAGATGAAAAAGAGAAGTTTTATTCCCTTAGGTAAAGCATAATAATGGCATGTTTCCTGGCCATTTCTCATTGTAGCATTTCTCAATGTAAAAAAAAACAACACAATTATCCCAGGCCTAGGGCCTTCCAAGTATCTACCCTGAATCCCAGAACTTCAAGATGTTACTATGCAGGTCTCGGCTGAAATATATATAATGAGATTCATTCTAGGGATGCAGGAACCTTCACTTATCACAAGTAATGAATTTTGTGTCCTGTAGTAAGTCGGAATCCCATTTTTGAAAAAGGAATAATTCTAAAGGCATTATCTAAAATTCAAATGTCACTAATATTTTCATGAAGCTAAAAATCCAAGGCCTCAAAAGATCATTCCTTGATAATAACCATAGCTATAAATAAGAAATGACATGAATTCTCTCTTCTAATCTCAGTGCAAATGACATATTCTTTCCTAGTACTTCTTCATTCTCCTCAGAGAAATCATTCCCAAATAATATATACATAGTAAGTGCTTCATTACTATTTTTTTACAGCATATTTTTGTTATATATATAGGTCTATCATAACCACTGGACTAAACACCTGGGGAAAAATGATCATATTCTTATCTCCTTTATTTATAAGTACAGGATAAACACTTTAAAAATAATAACAATTTTAAAAAATTAATGTGACTATTTTATTTAAAATTGGAATATTAAAGAGCCCGGCCAGCCAGCTCAGTGGTTGAGTGTCGACCTGTAACAAGGAGGTCATGGTTTAATTCCCAATCAGGGCACATGCCCAGGTTACAGCTCGATCCCCAGTGCACAGCATGGAGGAGGCAGCTGATCAATGATTCTCTCTCATCACTGATGTTTCTCTCATATATACATTTTTAAAATCTTCATTATTTTAGCCACAAATTGAAAGGCATGGCCATTATTATAACCAATTAATTCAATAGTGGTTTTTTTATATAGCAAAGTTAGTTAGAGTGGTAAGAACACCAAAACTTTCTATAAAGAAGGGAAACTTCAAGGGTTAAAATATAAAGAAATAAATAAAAGTTAAATGAAGAGTTCACATTGTAACCACATTTCAATAACTTGGCTTAGTTTAACCCGTTCTTCAATCTCTTTAAGAATGTCCACAAAGGTAAGTCAGAGGTTTTATGCCTATCCTAAATCTTTTATCTTTTCTGCTAACCTAACCTCACCCTGCATTCCCAGGACTAACTGATTGCTTTCTGTCAGTAACCTAATCACTAGCGAAAGGAAAGTATTTCATAATCCCTCCACAACTATCATTCTTTAATTAACAGACACTTTTATCTAGCCACTCAAACCCCTAAATGTCACATACTAAAATTTACTAATGAACTTTTCTTCAGAACTATATATGTGTGCCATTTCCAGGTCTCAAAATTATCTCTAACAAACCATTCCTAGAAGATTCTGTATTTCATGTATGTCTAAGGTAATTATCCCTTTCTTCCATTTCAATGCTCCTGGCTTTTTCTACTTCATTCTTCATCTTTCATTCCCCTTCTGTAAAAAGCTCAAAATTCCATCACAACTTCATTGTCCCAGAGTCACCACTCAGATTTTGGCTCACATATCCCCACCAATGTACCTCACTAGGGCCTAATATTCCAGCTGCTGTTCTCTTATGAAATCACCAGGAGGAGGAGGCTGAACTTTGTGTCTTCAGAGCACAATCACCCCCAAATCACACAAACCTGTTGGAAATTTCTGTTAGGAGATTAAAACTTACCTAAATAAAAACTGCCTATTTAAATTGGAAACATCTATAGTGTCCATGTCTATAACATGAATCTGTCTAAAACCAGACAAAGCCTGTGGGAATAAAAAAATTCAATTAAGCAGAATTTCCCTCACATTTGAAAATTTTGACATTTATTTTCAACGTAGTCCTAAATCTACAAATTCTCAATAATAAATTCTGTATAATCGTATTCAATTGTTAAAGAGATTTACAAAGTATATATAACACTTATGTTCCTGGAAAGGTCAAAATGTGTAACTGCTCAGTTTTAGTCTATAACCAAGAGAACAATTCAAAATTTTTACAGTTGTTTTATAATCTCATAAATACATCTGTAAAGTTTACTGCTTTGCTACTGCTGGATACTTTAATTTTACTAATCTTACTAATTAATTGCACTTACTAGTCTTTTTTCAGAATATTGTTATAAGCAATTCATATAAGCTTTATCTTAGTTTATATAATATTAAGCATGCACCATTCAGAAATAACTATTATAAGGTACATATGTCACAAACACACACACATACATACAGAGAGATACACTGCACATGGAGAAGAAATATCTGAAAAGTATTGAGTCAAACCCTGCCCGCTGTGGTTCCGTGGTTAGAAGGTCAGCCGGCTCACCTAAGGGTCTCTGGCTCTCTTCCTGATCAAGGGCATGGACCTGAATTGCAGGTTTGATCTCCTGCCTTGCTTGGGTGTTGGAGGCAACCACTCAATATTTCTCTCTCTCCCCCACCCCTCATTCTCTCCCTTCCTCTCTGTCTAAAATTCAACGGAAAAAAAAAATCCTTGGGTGAGGATTAACAACAAAAGTATTGAGCCAAGAATAAGAAATCAGCCCTAGCTGGTTTGGCTCAGTGGATAGAGTGTTGGCCTGCAGACTGAAGGCTCCCAGGTTCGATTCCATCCACGGGCACATGCCTGGGTTGCAGGTTCGATCCCCAGTGTGGGGCGTGCAGGAGGCAGCCAGTCAATGATTCTCTCTCATCATTGATGTTTCTATCTCTCTTCCTTTCCCTTCCTCTCTGAAATCAATAAAAATATATTTATTTTAAAAATTAGCCTGCTGTATTTGTCAAACATTTAATTAATTCATCCCTAATTGGACCAGACCAAATTATTTCATGGGCCTTATACAGCCCACACCTGCTCTAAACAAATGTTCCCTCTCACCACTCCACTGAAAACAGCCCTTATCTAGGTCACCAGTGAACTCCATGTTGCTACCTCCAGTGACCTGACCCGGTTGTAGTACAAGTATTTGGCCTGTGTGGATCAATTCCTAAGAACACATTCTTCACTTTGTCACTACACACGTGAGAATTTTTACACTTTACCACATTCAGTTTTCCTCCTGCTTCACTGGCTAGATTCTTGAGAGCCCTTGTGCTTAACTCTGGTGATCTCAGACAATCTTTATTTTTCAGACAATTTTATAAGCATATCCAACAGACATCTCAACTTCACAGTTTCCAAATCCAAACTCAACTATCTTTTTCACCAACCGCACCAAATCAGTCCTTTTCCCAGCCTCATGTTAGTGAATGCTAACTCCATCTTTCCAGTTGCTCAGGAAAAAAACCTTGTCGCCCTTGACTCCTCTTTCTCTCCTGTCCCACAACCAACCCATTAGCAAATCCTATTGACCTCATCCTCTGCCTGCTTCTCACTACCTCCAACACTACCACCCTGTCCTAAGTCAGTCATCTCTGGCCTAGATGAGTGCAACAACCTTCTACCTAGCCTCTCAGCTTCCTCCTCTACTCTTCCTTTAGTTTTTTCTAAATACATCAGCCACAGTGATCCAGGTTAAAATTCAGGTCAAGTCAACTCATCTGCCTAAATCTCTCTCCAATGACATTCTGACTCAGAGAAAAAGGCCAAGTTCTTATAGTAACCGCCAATGCCTTTTGTGGTGTTAATTTCAAACATCTCCATCTCCCATTACCTCTGATAGCCTCTCCAAAAATACTTCCCTTACCTACTTCTGCTTTAGCTATAAGGACCTCCTTGCTGTCCTTGAACAGGACAGTCATGCTCCCACTTCACAGCGATTGCATCTGCTGTTCCTTGCTCACTTCTTTGCTCAAATAGCACCTCATAAACCCATTCGCTTTCGACCAGGTTACCTATATTTCATCTTTCCTTGCTCCAAAACATCTGACATACAATGTATTTTACTTATCTTTTTCCTTTCACTAAAATGTAAGCCCCACAAATACCTGTCTATTTTGTTCAATGCTATACATGCCTGGTTTGTGGGCTTGATCCTGGTAGGCAGCATGCAGGAGGCAGCAGACTGATGTTTCACTCTCACACAGATGTTTCTCTCCCCACCACCTTCCTCTCTAAATATCAGTTAAATAATAATAATGTCATATTCTTAACAACGAGCCTTGGGGGGCATGCAATCAATTTATAAAAAGATATGTACCTCTTATGTACTGAAATAAGCAAAGTAACAGTGGTAAAATTAAAAACCCTATTTTCTTCTTTTGTGTAAGAGGGTATTGCAATGCAATAAATAACATGGCCACCTAAAGTTGCTTGATGGCTACTCTTCAGATCCAATCTCCAAAACTTTACATTTAAAATGAGTATATATCTCCTTTGCAAATAACAGCTTCAAAATGAAAAAAGTTAAGCATTAGGGAATATGTACATGCAATGCCTATAAAAACCACTACCTACCCTTCTCTTCTAGAACTCTGGTTCTCACACTGCTCGAGTATTTATAACTGATAAGGTACTGACATTTGGGTACCGCACAGAGTACATCATACATATTGCTATTTATTTTGTGTGAGTTGTCTCCCCAATGAAACTTCATATTCATTAAGGACAGAGAACATGATGATCTACAATCCCCACAGAACCCAGCACAGCACTAAGTACATGAAGTTTTTGCAGTTTCACCAGGAGTGATGTTAGTGCTTCCTAGCAAAGTTAACATGGCTGTTTATATTTAAACTTTAGCAACATGGCTAACTTTTTAAGTATTTTATCTGGCTCTTTTACTCACTTCATTTTCTAAGGAGTCTACTCTAGCATTTCCACTTTTTTACACATCAGTAAGAAGCCTAGTATATATCAGCTCTCAATCAATTCTCCTCCTATCCATCTTTGTTAACCCTACCAGACTGCAAAGTATCGAAAATTAGGTACAGCAGGTTTGGAAATTACCGAAAAATCGGTGCACCAGTCTGGTAGGGTTAAATAAACGGATACTTGTTAAAAAAAAAAAGCTTCTTTGTGATCAGAAGGCAATGAAACAAATTAATTAAATCACAAATTAAGGATTTCAAACCAGTATATGAAATAGTTTCACTAAATAGTACCCTCTCTTAAAATGATAGTCATTAAAAACAAATTAACGCGTGGTTCAGTGAACACCTAAGAACTGATCATCTGGATTAGATTCCAGGCCCTTCACTATCATCCAAAACAGCGAGGTAAACCATGTAACGTCTCAGAACCACACCTCCACCTACTAGTATATAACATGAGCCAACGCCCTATCTATCTAAGTGGGTTATCTTAAGGAGCAAAAGAAATAACCAATACTTGCAAATTGCATGCTAAAATATGAATTTCCAGTTTTGTTATATGAAATTAATGAGTGCTTTGCGAGAGGATGCACAAAGATTTATTTGATAAAGAGCAGAGAAGAAAACAGAAGAATGTCTATCAATGACTTTATGTTGAGCACTGTATAATTTAAGACTGTCTAGAAGCTGACTTGCTAAACTTATCTAACAAAGGCTCAAAACAGAGGTTAATAATCATAATAAAGAAATTTCCTAATATGACAGAAAAGGAAAATTACCATGAAGGAGAAAAACACATATTATATACACATGCATGTATATATGTATTTACATATATATATTACCAGATTTTTCAGGAGCTCACATCCTAAGCCACCAGCTCCAATGACTAGAACTTTGCATGTATCTAACAAAAACTGGAGAGACTGTAAAGAATGAAAAAGCATATTAAAACCTAGTTATAAAAAACATAAGTACCATTAATATCACAAGCCATAGTTTCTGATGTTTCCATGAAAAATGCAAACGAGGATCAAAAGTATACTTTCTATTTAATAAACTCTTTTAAATTTATGAACAAGGTAAAATCAGAAATTCTATAACCCTAATGATTTCAGAGCATTTCAATTTCAATGTGTTTACACTGACTCTTATTGTATGAAATTAAAGGTTATTTCTAAAAACAAAAACTATGGCTAGTTAAAGGTCATCTTTTGTTTAATCTTGAAAGGGGATGGAAAGCATAAAATTCATTATTTAACTGTCTTCCTAAGAAGAGAAAAGTATAAAAATCTTAAGAAGTGGGGATCAAACAATGCACAAGGTGTTTAAAGGTCTTCAGGAAGAAAGAAAAAACAGATAAAATTCTTAGAATATTGTTTATCAACAGAAATACAATTCAAAACAATCACTTAACAAAAGTATCTTAAATAAACAGGCAAAAAAATTTCAAAAGCACAGGAAAATAAGATAAAGCCAAAGAAAGGCAGAACACTGTCAATTCTGTCCAAAGGCTAAAGGAGAGAAGTCATTCAGGCGAGACCCTGGTCAAATCCAAGAGCTCGTACCTTAATTCTAGGGGGTAGCACAATATTTTTATTTCAAAACAGCACCTCTTCACAAGCACCAAATGACATTGAAGTTTACTGAAAAGGATACTTTTTCTACCTTGTAATAAAAAACAAAGTCTTATCTAATTGCACATTTGCTTTAAGCCAGTCTGTCCAAAATGCCAGTCCTGTTTTAGAGAACTCACATAATTTTCAACATGCAATTAGTTATACTCAAGCCTAAGTGAAGATGCTCAGTTGAATTAAATTCCAAAATTTAAACAAGCACACCTATCTTCCTATCAAAAGTAATTTTTAAGAGCAAAACTAAAAAGGGGAGTGTGTCTTAGAAATCATTTTAAACTAAAATTTAAAGTGAACTATAAGTTAGAATTTTAAATGAGATTATAAAATTATTTTACTAAAAAAAGTCAACATATTACATGAGGAATGCAAAAATGACTTAAATATTAGCCATTCAAATAAAATCAGTTGCAAATATTCAACTTAGTATTTCAAGATAACTTATACAATTTTATTAGTATTATTACTATAAGAGCAAGTGAAAAAGAAAGCATCTTATTTTTGAAACAAAACTATTAGAGGAGTTACTTAAAAATAAAAATAAATGTTTCTCACTTCAGTGCTCGGTTCGAAATCAGGGTGTGTGAAGGGTCCAGATCGCTCGAGGAACTTCTTTACATGGTTCCAGCGACCTTCCCAGTCTCCAGTGTCCCCACACCCACCATCAACAGCCATTCTGCACAGAACACAGTAAATTCAGCTGCAAAGGTCAGTATGAAAAAAACCGCACCTACAACTATTATGGCTTCCCCAAAAGAAAAGGTCACACCAGACCTGCTCAGTAAAAAAGGAATTATTTTTCTTGGCTATTATAAGTTATTTAAAGGTAAGAACTGCACGTGTTTGATTCAATAAACCAGTCTACCTGTTTCTGGGTTCCTAACGCAAGCCGAAATCAGTGAGAAATGGGCTTTCATACATTTGGAATTTATAAAAGGTCACTGCAAACTTCCCCCACCTGTTCCTTCAACACACGTGGGTCAGGAAATACAAGAGGAAACTAAATAAGTAACTCCACTTTCAGAATTGGAATGGTTCACATCTAACAGAACTCCGGTGTCCTTTCCAAGTGTGAAAGACGTGATTTAAAGATCTTTGATGAAAGGAACTTTCACACATTCTTATCTGAAACAGAGGTCCCGACTTTTCAAAAAAGGATCTCTTTAATTCTATGAGATCGTTTTTGTTGTCACTGAACACAAGAAGTTTTAGGTTAGAATCTTTCATATCACACAACTGAGTGTGTTCTAAGACTGGACTCCTCTATCTACTTAGCAATGATTTTTAGTTTTCAAATTCCCTATAACCCCACAATTTCTACATTCAAATATATCATTAATATCCAATTTTTACAAACGGGACCAATAGGTATGGCCGGCAATCAAGACCTTGGGTTCTGATATTATAGCTCATGTGGTTCCACAATTAATAGCCTTGTGACCTTAGCAGCCATGAAACTCCTCTACAGATGTTCATACTTAGGGCGAGAATGAGGTCATCCAGGTAAAAGGCCCCAGTACAATGCTTGGCAGGCAACAGTGTAAGGATTCAGACTTTTTCATTTTAAGGAGAAGTGGGAAGGAAGGGCGGGGTGCAACGTGAAAGGCGGCTAGCCAGGCTGTCCCCTTGCAAGTGCAACGCTCCGCGAGGGCGACACCTGCAGCCTAAGGCGCTGCCCGGAAGCCCGCGCCGCGGGGACCGAGCCGCCACACCTACGGGCCCGCC
>PVJC01054449.1:0-10497 GCA_004026665.1 Murina feae | reverse complement strand
CCAGCCACATCTGAGGCTCGGAGCAGTCCTCCTGTGTGTGTCTACCTGCCCCCAGGCTTAGAGCAGGCACCCCCTCTATGTTGATCTCGCAGACTCCTGCCCTCCCCTGCATGTTGTTCTCTTTTTTTGAGCTGTGGCCAGGGCTGGGTGCTGCCTGTCTCCCAAGCTTGCCTACTGCCCATCTTCCTCCAGCCACCGGGAAGCAGTGAAAACCCCGCCTCGTGGTCAGGCCAGCCTTTTCCTGCTCCCTGATCCCCGGAAGGGACCTGGGGAGCTGCCAAGCAGGCCCCCAGGCCTCAAGAGCTTGCTTTCCCACTCCCCGGTGCCCCCCAAAGGGCCTGGGGAGCTGCCAAGCAGGCTGCCGACTCTTTCCCACTCACCAGTCCCCTGCTGCCTTTCTTTCCCATTCCCTGGTGCCACCAAGGAGTCTGGGGAGCTGCCAAGCAGGACCCCGGCCACTTCAGCCTTGCTTTCCTGCTCCCCAGTGCCCCGCAAAGGACCTGGGCAGCCGCCAAGCAGGTCCCTGACCCCCACTGCCTCTTTCCCACTCCCCAATGCCCCTCAAAGGGCCTGGGAAGCCGCCAAGCAGGCCCTCGACCTCCGCCGCCTCTTTCCCGCTCCCCGGTGCCCTGCAAGGGGCCTGGGCAGCCGCCAAGCAGGCCGAGACCCCCCGCCGCCTCTTTCCCACTCCCTGATGACCCGCAAAGGGCCTGGGCAGCCGGCAAGCAGGCCACCAACTCTGTCGCCTCCTTCCCACTCACAGGTCCTGGGTCCTGCGCTGTTCCGCCCTGCAGCTGCTCTGTGCACTCAGGAGGTCCCTCAGCCCGGCCTGTGCCCTCTCACAGTCTGGGACCCCTCTGGGGATGTCCACCTGCTGGTGTGCCTAACCAGGCTGGGTGAGGGGCTGATGGCTGTCTCCAGGCTGGCCAAGCCCCCCAGGAATGTCCCTTACCCCATTGGGTTGTGGCCAGCGTGGGTGACAGGCTGATTGGCGCTTTCAAGCTTTAAGGCTGCTCACAGCTCCCATTGACCCAATGTCCCAGCAAGGCTGGCTGGACGCAGGTTTTTGGGGCTTGTTTATCTTCTATAATTGATACACTGTTCCTTTAAGCCAGGGCCTAGACATGTAACGAAGCCTCCTCTCTGCTTCACCTCCCAGTGTCTATAATGAGACAATGTTACTCTTAGGCCTGCTCTTTCCTTCAGCTCCTGAGGATTCTGTGATTGTGATTATGTTGCAAATGTGTGTTTCGCTAGAGTCAGTTTAAGCGGAGCGGGTGCAATTTCACTTTCACTCCTGCCACAATGGAAGCTGCTGTTTACTCAGGTCCATGAGTGGCAGCCTCCATGTTGGCTGGGCTAATTTGCATACAACCACTCTGATTGGCCGGTGGGCATGGCTTACCCCATCTCGGAGAAACGGTTAATTTCAATATTACACTTTTATTAGTTAAGATTAAGCTGTATATTCTTATGTAGGTCATAGGTCAGTCATAGTCACTGTTACTGAGAAAATTTATATAACCTGTTTGATGACACTAATGGCTTAGAAAGTATAGAGTTTAAGGAGCTGAGCTTTATATTTCTTCATTAATGCACTTAGATTTTTAACAAATATTTTTGAGCAATTTCAATATGAGAAAAATCCATATGAATTCAGAGGAGAAAGTGTGGGGTTTGAAATGTAGGATAGCTAAATCCATCTGTTGCTTTAATCTAAGGAAATGGATTCAATCCCTTGAGCATCAGTTCCTTAGATTAAACAAGAAGAATTATAGATATTGTACTTACATGTTTCACAACATCTGGCGCATTGCACGTGCTTAATAAATTCTGTTTCTCTTTATTTTTGCTGTTATTTTCTGGCTAATGTGAAATGGATGGACCATATTTAGAATGACGACAAAAGCTCTTCATTTTGCCGTTGTGAAAACACCATTCATTTTGTACTCTCTAATTACTATAATTAATCCCCTCTAAGTGTTAACAGGGGACCGTGGCTCCAGTGACCCTGACTACAGATGTATCAAGCGGGGTCTTTGGCCTCCCATTCAGCAGGTGTATATTTGGATGTAATGGGATTACTTCTGAGCGGAACTGTAAGCACTTAGAAAGGAGGCTGGAGTGGAAATTAGGCAGCTGAATCGCTTTTGAGACCTCTGTGTCCACAGAGGAAGGACCATCATGATGTAATGAGTAGAAGAAATCTAAGAAAATAGTCTTCTCACCACTATATAGAATGAGAATCATGGGAATAGTAGAGAGAGCCATGAAATAACTGTCTTTGCTTTCAAAAGACTATATCTCAGATTAAAAAAACACAAACAACTAGGTCCCACTTCTAATGCCATCATAACTAGGACTAAAACAGCAGCCTAGCTGGTGTGGCTCTGTGGTTGAGCGTGGACCTATGAACCAGGAGGTCTTCATTTGATTTCAGGGCAGGGCACGTGCCTGGATTGTGGGCTTGATCCCCAGTAGAGGAGGCAGCTAATCAATGATTCTATCAATGATGTTTCTATCTCTCACTTCCTTTCTGAAATCAATAAAAATATATTTAAAAAACAATAACATACACATTAGACAGGCAGAACTATTGACTTTGGAGGTCTCACCAGTCTGCCTACAATCAATAATTTTTTCTTTTAATCCTCACCTGAGGATAAAATTGACTTTAGAGAGAGAACTATTGATGTGAGAGAGAAACACTGATCCGTTGCCTCTCTTATGCTCCACAACCTGAGCATGTGCCCTGATCAGGAATTGAACTTGTCACCCTTTGGTGTATGGGGCAACACTCCAATCAATTGAGCCACACTGGCCAGAGCAGTCAATTTTTTAAATGTCCATCCCAAGATATAAAAATCTGACAATTTGGAAAAAAAAGGGTATTTGGATATAGTGTACCTATATTTGAAGACTGCTTTTTTTATGACTTTTAAAGTATGGAAGAGGATATGTTGTGTATGCCTGCTGCTACAGACTCTGATTTAGAGATGTTGGTGGCATTTCAGGCACAAAAATAAACAACTCTAGATGCTTTGATTATATATAGATACTTGAATTATACAGGGTGGGGGAAAGGTAGGTTGTGAGTATGGGAAAGTTATTCTCATATTTTTATTTGTAATCATTGTATTTTCCAGACAACTGTAAACCTACTTTGTTCCACCCTATATAAATGACGGATACCTGTTCACATGAGTAATGAAAAAACTGGAAAGCTAAATAGAATAGTGAGAAAATTCAGAATCAGCCAAAAGGAACCAGAGCGCTGGTGGGGATTTTCAGTGTGAAAAGCAAACCTAGAAGGAAGGGCTCCCTGGTGGGTATAAGAAACAAAACACATAATCTCTCATTCCCTGCCAAACTTCTACCAAGGTGTCTATGGAATAAAGAATACTAGAAGTCAGAGAAAAGGGGTTTCTGGAAGATGTTGTTTCCTGAATAAGAGAACAGAACAATAAAAGGGGAGATAACAGGTTGGAAAGTTGTGGGGCCCCATCTAGAGTACACTGGATGTTCAAGGCCACTCTGAGCGTGGGACTCCTAATCAAAGTGTTCAAGGCTAAGTTGCTATATGCAGGTGCAAACAAGGATGCAGCAAGCTATACACTGCACAAGCATGCCTTCCTATAACCCAAGTATTGAGGTCACTATTTGGCATAAAGTTTCTTTTGTCTGAGCTTATTTGAGCTTGTATATAAGTATCTTACCACCAGGCAGAAGAGGCTGCTCCTATATAAAGCTGGACTGCTTAGTTTGAGGGTGCTATCATATAAGGCTGTAGCTCTAAGGGTGGCTCCTGTACAGTTCCTATATTAGAGTCTGTTGCTGCTTTGTAGGAAAGCTGTATGGTTACCCAGCCCATGTATGGCTACTGTATGGGACTTTGAAGAATTGTTTTGTCTAATAGCTCCTTGTTAGCAGTGGCTATTTGGACTGCAATAAAGACTCTCTTATATACTCACAACTTCTCTGTCTTCTAATACTTGGTGTCCAAGGGGGTCCAGTCCCTAGCAGGGGTTTCAGACTCGACAAGAGTACACAGACAATTTACTGGCACACTATTCCTGTCAAAATGTCAATGGCTCTTTGTTTTCAGTTATTGCATAGCCTTATCTCCTACATGTCTCTATTGCAACTTACCCCAGCATTACTCATATACAGGTTTTTGTAATATTTTGGAACCATCATATATGCTTTTTACATCCTGCGGTACAGGGTTCTGTAGATAAAAGACGATACTAACCTGAAGTCTCATATCAAAGAACTCATATCAAACACCCTCTGTGTTTAGTCCATAATCCATCCCATAAAAATGCAGGGCACTTGTAAAAAAAAAAAAAAAAGGCCACCTTGTGAGTTGTCATTTTGTGTGCTCAATTAGTCCTACAGTGAGACTGACAACCTTATAATAAGGCAGCAACTGCCTGTTTCATCTTGGGGTTGCCTGATACTGTACATGAGACTTGTGGAGACTCAATACACATATATGGAATGAATAGCAAAACAGTTAAGTATAAAATGAATACATTTGAAAGTCCTCACTATCTTCTCTTAAAAAATCTCATAATGTTTCTTCTTTTTCTCTGACTCCATGCTATGTGTTCTAATTATAACACAATATGTGTATGCGAACTCTTGATAAGCCTAATATGCAAAGTGTCCTCTAGGGAGTTTGACCAGGAGTTTGATCATTTGCTATGATGTGTGTTGACCACGGGGTGGGGGGGGGGGGAGGGGGCAGCGCGGAATGAAGGAAAGTCCCGGCCGGCAGCCGCTAGAGACCCTACCCATGCAAGAATTTCGTGCACTGGGCATCTAGTTAGTATTACAAAAGTGCACTATCAGCATTCCAGTATATTTTGAACGTTTCCCTTACAAGTATGCTGAATTGTTATATAGCCACCTGACAGCTGTTGGTCTTTTCATTACAACAGTAATTCCACATGGGCCATGACCACTCCTCTTACATTGTATTCCCATAAAATCCAACACTGTCTGAAAAACTGATTCATGTTTGTCTCCACCTGGAATTTATGTCAACATACCATGTAGAATTCAAATTCATGGATAAATTATCTCTTACAAACTAATAAGCTTAAGCAAACATTAGGAAGCAACCGCGATGACATTTCCGTCAATCACCTCATTAGCAGCCAGCTTTTATTAAGAGCATGATATTTGTAGAAAAAATACTTTCCAGATCCAACATCAAATTTAATTGTCTTGGGGTCTTAGGCATCTGATAAAAATTTCCCCTTAGGTGGCAAGTCAATGTTTTCCACTAGAAAATATCAAAGAAATTACTACCCACTGTTGGTTTGCGTTCCGATTTCTTCTCTGTTCTCCTTTTGCCAGGTTAATGTTTATAGGCGAACCACCCTGGCAACATTGAAATCGAAATGTTCTGTAAGAATAAATAACCTCTAAGACAGATGTTGAAAACCTTGCAACTAAAATGCATCAGATTTATTTCAGTGAATGCTTACGATCTTCAATGGTTTGCTGTTTCTCCTTGATATTTCCAATATCTTAACAAATGGAGATAACTACCTTTTATGGCAGAAGGGGTAGGGGAGCTTTCTCAAGCCTCTTTTATAGGCACTAATCTCATTCAGGAGGGCTCCCTCTTTCATGACCTAGTCACTTCCCCAAGTCCCCCCCTCCTCACTAGGTCACCTTGGGGATTAGAATTTCAATACACTGTGAACGGGTGGGGGCGTATTCAACCTACCTGAGGACCTTTAGTGCTCTTCCCCGTTTTCTTAGAAGAGAAAAAAAATTACGTGTTGAACAGAGTGAGAATGGAGAGTCCTTTCCTTCAAGTTTTCCTTAACTCTTCCTTTGTATTGCTTTCAGAATGATATGTCTTAAAAAATGAATTGTATCCAAAGAAATTTGCTATTTGGGGTAGTGAACACACAATACAGCGAACAGGTGATGTTATGGAATTGCGTATCTGAAACCTGTATCATTTTGTTAACCAATAAATCCAATTAGATTGGGGTGATAACTGCACAATGTAAAAAAAAAAAAAAGAATTTGCTAATGAAGGGGGAAAGAAAAGCAGTAGGTTACTCTATCATGCTCTTTAAAAAAATATTTCAACAACACCTCTGAAGCATATACTGGCAAGGCCAATGACTTTTCACAGAGGTGGAAAGGGAAATGCAGGGACTGTAACACAGAGTGTGTGCACTGTCTAGATCCAATTTTGATGTCCTGGCTAAAGGCTGGTTAGTTCCCCAAATGGGGCAACAGAGTTAGTCCATACCCCAACCACTTCCCTTGTCTGGCACTCACATTGGAGCCACTAATATACTCCAAGGTGTGGCCTAGTGGCCTCCAAAATTATTGGAGTCGGTGAATCCTGAACCCACTTTGCCCTGCCTCTCCCTTTCCAGCCCTTAGGAGCCACAATAAAGCGGCTTATTCATGGGTCCACTCCCTCCTGACCAACCCAGTCTTCCCTTGAGTGGCCCAGTGGGAAACTCTTTTCTCCCCAAGAAACTGTGAATATAATAAAACTGTAAAATTCTTTCTTGCTTTTCTCTCTTGGTCTGTGTCTGATCTCACCAACCTCACCTAAGGTATTCAGGTTCAAACAGGAACCCTAGAATTCTGGTGAGGGAGAGCTTACCGTGAGAAATAACCCATCCCAATGCGGAAGTCATTCAATATGTATTTCCTAAGTGACACATAGACTGACTGACTTGGGAAGGAAAGTGGGGATTAAAAAAGTGTGTGAGAGAGAAGAGAAATAAAGCAATTTTTATACCCATGGAGCATGACGTTTATATTGTTTCATATTCTTTGAGGCGAATCAAAAGTAGAAACATACTCCAGGTACAGTGCCAAATGAAGCACAGCCAACCATTCTTTTGCCGGGAAGAGGGGCAGTATTTACAATTCCCCAACCGCTAAGTGAAAATAATCCCTACCAGAATCCTAGGGTTATGTTCCATTGACTGTTCCAAAGGGAATCGTATCAGATGTGTAAATTTGCCCCCTGTATATCAGATTCAAAAAATAAAGCCAAGTGTTAACTTGTTTATATTTCTCAAAAAAATGATGACATCTGTCTTTCCTTGTGTTGAACGATACCACCCATTTTCCATTTTTAGATCGATAAAGTCCATCTGGGTCTAAAGGCCAAAAATAATGTGATGGAGCCCAGGGTTGTTTTTGTTAAGACTGAACTGAAGTAATAATTAAAACCCTATGTAGCTTTAAACAGGATAACAAGCCTTGAAAAATGCACAGCATTATCTCCTGGGCAGGGAACAAATCATTCACCTAATTTGTTCCCTATTAAGACTCGATTACTTCTCAGCCTTAGGCAAAATGGGGTGTGGTGTGAGAGGAACTATTATTACTTTTTTTTTCTTCCTCTACACTTTGTAGAGGAGGGTAGTGTTTAAAGGCTCAAGGCAGTGGGGAGCTAGGTGATTCTGGCTAACCCTTTCACTCAGTAACTAGACCAATTGAGTTAAACCAAGTTACGGGGAAAATACCAAGTCGGGAAAGTAAGGAATCAACCTTGAGGTGGGAGAGCAGGCCTTGAGAGCTGAGGTTAGCATTTTGTTCCTGGAGGCACTGAGGATCTCCAAGCATCAGGTAAGAGGCAAAGCTAAGCTAGGCTGTCAACAGCCTCACATGGATAGGAAAGAATCGGGTTGAGGGCCTGGCAGTTGGACAATCAAAGGGGACCTTGTAAGTAAAAGACAATGAGGATAAACCAGTTTGGGAAACATGGGACAACCAGTGCTGTCACCTACCATCTTAGTTGGATTAGAATAACATGGAATTACTAGAGTCTGCAGGCCAATGGCTAGCTAGAAACTAATGGTCAACTCCCCCGAGAAAAACATGTTAGCACCCACAATTATTAAACTTGTTAAATAATATTTGCATATACAATGTCCAGCATTTAACTTGGTTTAGTCATGAAAGTTCAGATATGTGTCTATGAGTTGCCCTACCTATAAGAAGGCAAGTAAGTGTGCAATAACTGTAGAAATATTTGTAAGCAAAAGTACTTCCCCCCCCCCCTCAAATCTGTTCAGTAATACTGTTATATAGACAGTTAGGTTATAGGAAATTATGTCCGTTTAAATGGCAAGGAAAAATCAGACATGATTTTGGATATTTTATATAAATCGGCTGGCATACATATTTCATGTGTGACTATGTAATATGTAACTTATAAGGCTCATCTTCAAAATACAGACTGAAGATTCCAAGAAAGCATTAGAAGTGTCCTCCCAGGTGAAAAATATTGAAGTATGAGTGGCATAGTAGATGGTCAGGGAAAGAAGGCTGCAAAAGACAGACAAAATCTGGGGTCAGTAATTAGAAGCAGAATAGACAGTTTTATCCCAGTACTTCGCTCTTCCCTGTATCCATGCTGTTTGCTATGATGTCCCCCTCCAAAGCTAGGATGTATTTCCTGTTTTACTTGGTACTTGGGTTTAAAAGTGCTTGTGTGCTCTTGAACTTTGGCCTCTTGACTTCTGCCATCCCCATGAGAAGCTGTTTCTTAGACTAGCTCCTCCCCCTTTAGTCTGGGCCACAGGAAAAATACACAAGGACTAGAGCCAGCACCAGGGCTCAGGCAAGCCAAGTATTCCCAGCCATGCCCAGTGAGCCATGATAGTGTATGATGGTTAAGTGTCTGAGCTTTGGGATAGATTTTTAGGTGGCGATATTGTGGCATTAGTTTACTGTGCCACCATAGGTTGATGTAGCGTAGCTTGTGTGAACCTACATAGTAACATGTTCATATGTGTATATCATAAAACTTTCAAATCAGAGATCTCTTTACAACCCACCGGTATTTCTTTGACTCAGGCAAGAAGTCATGGCATTCATTGATTTCATGGATGAGCCCCCAACGACTATGTGAGAGCCAGGATCCAAAGGCAAGGTGTCTGACTCTCAGGTTATTGCCATTTCCCACTCCTCTGTACATTTTTTTTTTCTCAGAAATTAAGAGGACAAACAGAGGAAAAGGCCATAATTGCATAACCTATTCATTCCCAAACAAATTGGATTAGTCCTACATTTTTTGAGTAGATTTACTAACTCTTTTTTGTTTGCCTTTTCCATCCCCCATTTTACTGTCAGGAAAAAAAAAAAAAAAAAAGACCATGAAAAAATGCGTTAGGAATTAAGGAATGGGGAGGAATGCAGTGGAAAAAATAAAGACGGAGTTGGAGAATCCATAAAGTAAACCATCAGCCGCTCATTGACAGCACGTGTGCAGACTGAGATGCCTCCCTCGTAGTGAGGCGGTAGGCAGTGATTAATGACTGGAGGAAATCAGTGAAGAATTCTTCCTGCTCTCGGAACTGTGCCCTGAATATAAAAATCTGCTGGAACAGGTGACATGTTGCCATGGGTTCCGAGGAGCAGACAGAAGAAATTGCCGATCAGCCAACAATTTATTTCCAAAGACAGAGAGGAATGGTGACGTGGCAGTGTCACAAAATAACGCGCAGTGAGCTTTTTTTATTTTTCTGTCTTGTCTGGAGAATGGGGAGCCAGACGCCAGTTTTATTATCTGAGCTCCAGAGAAAGACAAAATGCAATAATTAGGAAATCCAAAGGCTGTCATAAAAGACAATAGGAAGCAGGAAGCTGAACAATTACTTAAGTGCTGTAAAAAGCTCAGCCCGGGACTTCAGTGCTTTAAATATTTGAGGGGAAATGAGTTACCTCAGGAAGGGGGAAACATTCAATTGCTAAGGCTGCTGGTATTTTTTATTATTTTATTTTTAGTGTTTAAATCAAATCACTGAGAAAATATCTCAGTGCTTCATCTCATTGAACCTGAATTTTACACCCACCTAGGTTGCCCTGGTCATGGTTGTCTGTGTTGTGGCTACTGGTGTGTATGTGTGTGCTCACTTGTACATGCTCTGATGAAAAGAGCTATAGAGACACTTACGTCACTTCCCGGAAGCTGCAAGACCACTTGATCCACACTCAGCTCAGTCACGTTCTAGAAAACACAACCAGGAAGGCGGAAATGATAAGTTAGCTCAGGTGTTTTATTTGCATTTCTTGAGTATGATATCATCTTTTTACTGCTTTATTTTTATTTTTTAAATATATTTTATTGATTTTTTTTTTTTTTTTTTTACAGAGAAGGGAGAGAGATAGAGAGTTAGAAACATTGATAAGAGAGAAACATCTCCCTGACCAGTTTGGCTCGCTGGATAGAGCATCAGTCTGTGGACTCAAGGGTCCCAGGTTCGATTCCGGTCAAGGGCATGTACCTTGGTTGCGGGCACATCCCCAGTGGGGAGTGTGCGGGAGGCAGCTGATCGATGTTTCTAACTCTCTATCCCTCTCCCTTCCCCTCTGTAAAAAAAATAAATAAATAAAAATTTAAAAAAAAAAAAAGAGAGAGAGAGAAACATCGATCAGCTGCCTCCTGCACACTCCCTATTGGGGATGTGCCAGCAACTAAGGTACATGCCCTTGACC